>CAUYQU010007427.1:0-84794 GCA_963574635.1 Cheracebus regulus
TTGGCTGCTTGTTATTTTCATCCCCTATTCCTTCCTGTCTCCATTGTTAAACACAATTATTGGCATAAAAGAGGTTTTTAATACCCATTTTTAGACTGTATTCTAGCCTGGGCAATAAAACAAGAATCCCATTCTCTCTCCTTCTTTCTCTTCCTCTCTCTTTCTCTCTTTCATTCTTTATTTTAAAAAAAATGCTTCTATACATATACCATAACAGGGTATCATGATAGGGAGGGACAGAGGAGCAGGGCGGTCAGGGAAGGAACATTTAAACAGGCTGGAATGACAGTAGACTGCAAGGGGAAGATCCAGACGTGTGTGCTGGAAGACAGAAGAGCAAGTACAAAACCCTTAGGACAAAATCAGCTCTTGAGGTCAAGGCACAGCTAGCATATGGCGTGGTTGAGCATTTGGGGAAGAGAGGTATGAGACGTGGTCTGGGCAGGAGTGGTAGTGGGTCATGTGGGGCCTCACAGGCCCTGGGAAGGGGCTGGATTTTTCTCCAAGAACATTCATCCTCTTCTGCTATGAAGTCCAGAGGCCAAGCTCCCTTCTGCTCCCGCCGCCTCCAACAGCATCAGACTGCCCAGGGAACACAAGGACTTCTGGTGGGTGATTTGGAGGGAATGAGAGGATGTTCCAAGCAAGGGGCCACAGGGTGTCATTATTCTGTATCTCTTCTCCTAACCGGAAATCAGTAATTTCCAGAAGCCTCACCCGTGAAAATTCTGGCCAGAGATGCCAAGAAACTTGCCCAGATTGCCCAGATAGCACATTATGAGTAAAGGTGCGAATTCAGCCAGGCACAGTGGCTCACACCTGTCATCCCAGCACTTTGGCAGGCCGAGGAGGGTGGATCATGAGGTCAGGAGTTCGAGACCAGCCTGGCCAACATGGTGAAACTCCATCTCTACTACAAGTATAAAAAATTAGCTGGGTATGATTGTACATGCCTGTAATCCCAGCTGCTTGGGAGACTGAGGCAGGGGGATCGCTTGAACCTAGGAGGTGGGGGTTGCAGTGAGCAGAGACCATGCCACTGGACTCCAGCATGGGCAAGAGAGCAAGACTCTGTCTCAAAAAAAAAAAAAATACAAAAATTAGCTAGGCATGGTGGCAGGCACCTGTAATCCCAGCTACTCGGGTGGCTGAGACAGGAGAATCTCTTGAACCTGGGAAGTGGAGGTTGCAATAAGCTGAGACCGACCCATTACACTCCAGCCTGGACAACAAGAGTGAAACTCCACCTCAAACAAACAAAAAAAGGTGTGAATTCAAGTTGTGTTCTTAAGATACCCACATTCTAGTATACTATGTTATCTTACAAGAGGCTTGAAAAGAGGCTATTCAGGAAACTGCTAGAGTCCGGGTCCAAAGTAGACCCCAGAGAGAGGATGAAGAAGAGCATTTCTCTTGTCACAACAGATCCAAGTCAAAGAGGTGTTACTAGCAGGGCCATGTATCAGTGAGTGAAGGGAATCAAGGCAGAGAGGCCAGAGAGGGGAGAAATTGATGTCACCTTTTCAAGTATTTCTGTGCTACATGTCCTAAACCCCTTCCACTTCCCACTGTGCCCACCCCCACCCCGTAAGCAGGCAGAACCTTCACCTAAAAGCTCACACAGGCCTTCAGCAAACCAAGGCCAGCTCTGTTTTTATTGTTTGACCAGCGTCCGCCTGGCTCCTGGTCAGGACAATGAGGTTGACCTCGGACTGGCATTGGCAGAAACAAGCTCCTTGGGGTGATTCTGAAGCTGAAGTTTCGAAGAGGCTTCACAACACTCCTTTCCCTGCTCCTCTGTGATCAGAACACAGGAAGCAGCAGGAGTTGGCTGGCAAATCCACCTGCCAGAGGTACGGAGCCTCCGTGGTAGGGTGGGACATTCAAAAAGGCTAGAGACTCAGCTCACTGAGTTGACTGGTAGGTATCCAGATATTCTTGAGCAGATGATGTTCATGCTTTTGTAGGTGCTGGCTGAGACATAGCCCATTTAATCAGAAATGACTTGATGAGAGCACTTGAAAAAAACACCCTGAAAACCCCTGGAGGAAGCTAATAGGACTGTCTGCCGCCTTGCCATGCAGGAGGGCATTTGTATAGTGGCCATTTTTTTGGAGTCCCTGGGAAATTTGCCTGGAGGGCACTGTGGAAGAGCCACCATGCTGGGCTGTGGGAGCCAGCTTTGCAGGGGACCTCTGGAGACACAGGGAAAGCCAGGACTCAGAGCCCCAGCAGAGCCCTGCCCTGTGGATGGAAGGTCTGAGAGTGAGTCAGGACTCTGGCTTGGGAGCCCTCTCCTCCAAACTGGACCCTGTGTTACTCATTGGCAAGATACCACCAATCCTGGCTCTTCTTATCAGGTTAGCACCCATTAGTTCGGTGGCTATTTTGTGCAGAGACTGACTTCCGTGCTTCATTCACTTGGACCATCATTTAAATTAGATATAGATGAAAACCGTATGTGAGTGGCACTTCTTATCAGGCTAGCACCCATTAGTTGGGTGGCTACTATGTGCTGAAACTGGCCTCAGTGTCCATAGTAGGTGCTGAGTGTATCCATAGTAGATGAAAGGCAGTGAGGGGCATACATGATGCAGGTGTTCTCACTCCTCAGTGAGGGAGGAAGCAGCCAGACAAGCCTTGAGAAACGAGACAGACAGACTCAGCATCTCTCATTAAAGTCCCACGGCGTCCTGTGCTAAGTGACAGATCCTATCTTATCCGCACTTTAGAGGTAAGGAAATGGAGCCTCTGAGAGGTTAAATAATTGGGCCAAGGTCGGATGCTCACAGGACAGTGTCAGAGCTGCGATTTGGCCACATCTGTCTGACCCCCAATCAGGTTCTTTCGGCTGCAGCAGCCTTGCTCCCACCCTGGCCATCGCACCCACCCACGCACGCATCCCTTAAGTGGTTGGACTAGTAGTTTAAAACAACAGTGGAAAATAAGCCACAAGCCAGGATGAGTCTGCTAATAAATTGGTTATAACAACAAGAAATGACAAAGAACGTGGGGGGACAGGAGAGAGTTTCAGGCCGCGGGGAGTTTCCAGGTGGTGGCATTTGCCTGGGGCCTCAAGGAAGGTGGGATTAGGTCAGACATGGAGCTAAAGAGAGTGTTTTTGGAGGAATGGAACTGTGTGAGCAAAAGAAGTGGGGAAAGGGCAGGGCCAGACCCTAGCCCCAGATTCAGATAGGGCACTGCCAGGGGATAAGGCCCATGCCACATCGGCAGTGAGGTAACAAATACAACCTGCAGGTATGACACCCTTCACGGTGCCCTTTCTCAGTTTCTTATTTTCCTTTCTCCCAACTCCACCACCTGAGCCTTCTTTTGCTCCCCAGAGAGGCTCCCCTCACTTTTGTTAGACGTGGGCACCACCCTCCCAACCTCACAGCTCTCCTTTCTGCCTTTTCCTCCCCAGCACATTGAGGGCATGGGGGCATCCTTCTGAATAGGCTGGCTCTTCCCAGAGAGTGTGCTTGGCAGGCGAGCGTAACCCTTGAGCATTGCCCTGGACGTTGCAGCAGAACAGCGAGCGATGGGCGGGTCCCTGGCTGCGAGGGAGGCTGAGAGGTGGAGATGCAGCTAAGTCAAAAAGGTGGAACTCTCCTCTGCCCTGCGTGGAGCTGGGATTTAGAATCTCAGAGAACTCCAGGGCTAATTCTCCCAAACTGCCCCCATTTGAGAGATGGAAAACCCGAGGCTCGGGGTCAGGCAGCTGTTTTAGTCAGGGTCAAAGCTAGGACACAGAGCCCTCTCACTCGTGTCTGCTGTTTCTGGGTACAAGTTTGTCTGCACTCAGTAGGCTAGAAGTGACTCCAAGGAATAACCTTTCTTTCGCTTCCCTGGGCCTCTCTGTCTTAGCACAGAGCTGCTCAAGGCCAATTCTAGACAGAAGACTGGCCTTGAAGTGCTTATCTCCAGCACTCCCCACCCCGCTGCCACTGCCTTTTCACAGGACCCAATCCCTCTCCCAAAAAACAAGAAAACACTTGTGGAATTTGATTTAAGATGCTTCATTGATGACAGAGCAAGTAACAGATTTGGAAAAAGGAAAGCAAAGATAGGGAAAAAGACATGGTGTTGAACATGGGGTGAAGAGAAAGACGAGGAAATACCAAAAGAGTATTCCTATCTGCAAAAATTATCTTCACAATTTCCCTGGGGGTGACGCTTGCATGATGATCCCAATTTACAGATGGGAAAACTGTAAACTGAGGCCTTCCATGAGTTTCTTGGTGAGTTAGGAGAGAGCTGGAACTGGAATTGGCTTCCTGGCTTCCTGTTTGTGCACCATCCCACCATATCTGTTTGGAATACGTGGGAAGTTATCAGCTGCAGTTGGGGTGACTCTGGCCAGATGTGCTATTGGTGTAGAGTCCCTGGCCTTTTCCCTATGCTGGGTTTGAAATCCCAGCCTCAAGTGCGTATGCTACTGTGTTTATGCACAGCTACCAGGACAATCTTGTCCAAGAGTGGGTGAATGACAAGAGCAGAGGTGCTGTTGGGAGATTAGGCTGCGAAGAAGTGATGCACTGCTGGCCGGTGACCATGGGAATGGGGGACCTTGGTCCTCTCAAATCCATCTTCTGGGAGTTAAACACAGAGCAACTTGGTCGCAGGCAAATCTTACTTGTCCATCCGTCTACCAAACCCCAACATCCATGTGCTCATCTAACAAGGAGGTGTCAAATACCAAGTCTGAGTTGTTCCTGGTGTTGTGTGAGTTAGCACGGAGGGATTTCTGTTTTAAATTTAAGACTTGATTTCACAGTCTGCATGGTGAGACAAAGTCAGCACACATAAAACAACAGAAGAAAAATTAGGTACTAAAGAGCATGTAGAAACAGTCATGGCTGGGGGAATAGAACCAAAGGCCAAGGCTGGGTAAGGCTTCAGGAAGGACACAAGAGGCCTGCAGGGTTGGGGAGGGGTAGGTGGGCATTCACAGCGCCAGCAAACGTTCACTGAGTCTACACTGTGTGGATTCAGGCCAGGCCAGGGAAGGTGACATGGAGATGAACATGGCCCACCCATACCCTGGGGCTGACAAACTGGCCTTGGTTTTAGGGCCAGCCTCGATGTCCCCAGGGACACATGGAGAACAGCACAATGAATGGCAAATGAGGCTTCATTCAAAGGAAAGAGATGTGCTCATGATCCTTCCCCAGCTCAATTCTCTATTTATTCTTATAGTCATGCAACATTTAACAGGGATGCATTCTGAGAAATGCATTCTTAGACAATTCTGTTATCCAGCAGCATCACAGTGGAGACCCCTCCGTTAAAGTGTACTTACACAAACCTGGATGGTATAACCTACTACACACCTAGGCCATCTGGAATACCCTAGTGCTCCTAGGTGACACACCCATACAGCATGTTACTGTACTGAATACTGTATTTTTACTGTAACTTTTCTACGTGTAGATAGTTTAGATACACAAATACTTACCTTTGTGTACCTAAACCTATCTACACATAGAAAAGGTATACTTTAAGAGAGAATCTCCATCCACAAAAATTACCTTCACAGTTTCCCTGAGGGTGATGTTTGCATGATGATCCCAATTTACAGATGGGAAAACTGTAAACTGAGGCCTTCCATGAGTTTGCTGGTAAGTTAGGACAGAGCTGGGACTGGAATTGGCTTCCTGGCTGTGTAAAAGATAAACAGTGGTACACGTGTAGGGCACGTACCATGAACAGACCTTGCGGGACTGGACGTTGCTCTGGATGGGTCAGTGAGTGAGTGGGGAGTGAACGTGAAGCCCCAGGACACTACTGTACACTGATGTAGGCTTTATAAACACTGTACACTCAGGCTACACTAAATCTGTCAAAGTAAATAAAGTAATTGCACTACGACATTACGACAGCTATGACGTCACCGAGTGATTGGTGTTTGTCAGCCCCGTTAGAATCTTACAGGACCATCATCATATGTACAGTTTGTTGTTGACTGAAATGTTGTTATGCAGCCCGTGCCCATAGTTACTTCCAGTAGTGTGCTGGTAAATCCACTCTCAAAAAGGAAAAGAAAGAAAAAGGAAAAGAGGTCTCACTTCATTGATAGTGTGTGCTGATATCCATGGTGTAAATACTCCCATCATGACGAGTTTTGAACTACCAGCGTGATGTCACCAAACACAAAATTGGAAAGAGATACATGAAATGGGTTCTGGCCAGCCGGTGCCTGTCAGCTGTAGCACAAAGCTGGTTCTCCTTGGAGTCCTGGGGACGGGCGACCCTGATTGTTCCTCCTCTGGGCCTCACATGGCCTGTGACCTTCCCAGAGTCACATGTTGCACTGAAGTGTTATCATCAATCAACAGAGCCATGCACATCACAAGCAAGCAGTGTGTCTCTAGCTGAGACTTACTGAATGTAAAGTGGGAGTGGCCTACTTCATTCAGCCTGGCACCACCTGGGTGCTCATCGGATGCCAGCCCCAATCCTGTCCTCAGTTCTCCTCCCCCAAAGCTTATAATTGAAGGAGATTACTTCTAAGATGTAAAGACCGCTATTTGTTCATTCATTCATTCAACAGACATTTCCCGATTGCCCTCTCTCTGTGCCACACACTACACTGGGTGCCAGGGAGATGGTGGGGAACAAGACAGACATAGCAGCTACCTTGTGAAGTTCACCAATGCTGGGAATTATGAGGGCCAGGCCCCCTGGCAATGGGTTCTGGTTTTGGCTCCACTTCCAACCTACTATATGGCCTTAAGCAACTCAGCCTCCTCCTTGGACCGCAGTTTCTTCACTTGCAAAATAAAGAAGTTAGACTTGATGTTCACTACAATCTATCACAGCTTGGACCTTCTGTGGCTCTAGGGCGTAAAGAGAGGTCCAGAGGCCACCACAGGAGGAAGGGCTGCTTGGAGAAGCCAGGAATGTCTCCATGGGAGAGCAGCAGGCAGGAAGTAGATTGGACCTCTGAAAATTCACCGTGAGTCCCGTGAAAGACGAGGGGACGTGTTCTGTGTGGCTCCTGATGGTGGAACTTGTGGGTGGAAAGTGTAATGTGGGTGGGCCATTTTGACTCAATCTTGCAAGTTCTTGAGCGCACTTGGAGCTGCTCAGCCATGGAATGGGCCACCTTGTGAAGGGATGAGCCACTGCCATGGGATCGGAGGCTCAGGACCACCTGCCTAAGACTCATAGACAGGATTCATGGCAGGGAGATCAGGATTTCGTAAAGCACCATGATGGTCAGCTGTGAAGGAATGAAAAAAAAAGTTGTGTGGTCCATTGTGTTACGTGGGAAAGACAAATAGCATGCAAAAAAAATTACAACTACAAAGAACCACAAGTAGATGCTTTTTAAAAAAGACTAGAATGTCCAGGCAAGGTGGCTCATGCCTGTAATCCCAGCACTACGGGAGGCCAAAGTGGGTGGATCATTTGAGGACAGGAGTTCGAGACCAGCCTGCCCAAAGTGGTGAAACCCAGTCTCTACCAAAAAATACAAAAATTAGTGAGGGATGGTGGCACACACCTGTAGTCCCAGCTACTCAGTGGCTGAGGCAAGAGAATTGCTTGAACCCAGGAGGCAGAGATTGCAGTGAGCTGAGATCGTGCCACTGCACTGTAGCCTGGGTAACAGAGCTACACTCTGTCTCAAAAAAAAAAACTAGAAGGCAAACTATCAAAACACTAATAACGATTGAATTAGGATTGTGGATGATGGTCATTTTTTCACCATTGTCCTATTTTCCAAATGTTTGGTAGTATGGAAATGTTTTTGAAACTAACGCAGTTTTATTCTTTATGGAAAGTCATCTAGGTCAACCCTCATCCTGGGACAGGAAGCCTCTTACAACCACTAAACTCTCTTCCAATCTCCCAATTCTAAGAGGCTCACTCAGGCCTGCCAACCAGGGAGGTAGGAGAAAAGTGTCCCTGGTGGGTGCTTGCTGAGTGCCAGACCCTGTGCTGGGTGCAGAACCAGAGAAACAGCATCGGGCCTGGAGGAGGGACGATGGCTGTCACAATTATCTCACTCAGCCTTTGAAACAGCTGTGGGGCGAGTCCTGGATTATTAAGCAGTAGGGGTCCACCTAGGTTGAGGAGGGGTCCCCACTGGGCATGTTGCTGGAAGAAGAATTTAGGGCGAGTAGGTGAGGTGCCTGTTCAACCCCATAATTTGATGGAATCCAGGCCAAGACTTTGGCCAGGTAGACAACCATGGGGTAGAGTCTGACTGATGAGGAGGTGAAGGGTTTCCTTGTCTCCAGCTATGGACGCATGCATGCATGCTCACACTGACACACAGCCTCAGCTCAGGCTAAAAGCACCTCACTTTCCCCTACCAAATCTCCATATAATTCTTCCAAGAAAGTCAGTTTCTTGATGATGAACTCAACCCACAAGGCTCTCACCCGGCCTTCACCCAGCATCCCCTTCCTGCTCCCCAAACTCCCCTCTCCACTTCATTTCAGGTTCCCCATCCTCTTCTGCCTCACCTATGCATTCGCCCTGCCAGCACCTAATTCTGCTTCCCACGGAGAAGGGCCTCCCTGTTGACAGGGCCGTGCTGGGACCTGGGGCTGGCAAAGTCAGTCTCCTCGCATAAAAGACTCAGTGAGTCCTGGAGACACTTGGAAGCCAGACAGAATGGAATTTCTCCCTATTTTCTTTACAGCTGAGAAAACACGCACAAACACAAGAGCATATTTATTGCGATATTTCTATCCCAAAGTTTGTCTTTAAAAAAAAAAAAGAAATAAAATTAGTTTCTCTGCCCACTCCACCCCTATCCTCTCCCCCACCCCCGTCCCACCTCTTTTCATTCCTTCCCATTTCCTGGTCTAGGCCAGGGAGAGAAACAGAGCATCCAAGCCCCACAGAGCACTCCTGCAACCCGGACAATGTCCAGCTTGTTCAGAGAATGAGGGAAGAAACACAGCTCCGAAAACATACACACAGCCTCCCAGTGAAGGGTGCTCTGAGGGAAGAACAGGCGGGCCTTGTGTCTGAACACGAATCCCTGAGGCTCTGGGAAGAGAGGAGCCTGAAAGTCTAGACCCCTCCCCAGCATGGAGAGGACACCTTACCCTCTGCCCTCTGGGGAACTATTTCCCAGCGGCACCTGGTCACACGGGGCTTGAACAAGAGCCCCTCATGAAACCACAGCCTGGAGCCCCTCCTGGTGCCACAGCCTGCTGCCTTTTCTTAAAAAGGCGGCATCTAGGTGGAAAAATTCCCAAGGAGACACAAGGAGCTACTTCTCAGAACTTTGGGATTTTCCAAACTTTCTCCAGTGTGAGGATGATGTGCTTCATGCATTCGCCTCATACCCCCAGCAGGACCTGTGGACAGCCCTTTCATTTCTGGCGTGACCCGTATATGTGGCATAGGTGGTAGAAACATGTCACACGCAATCAACAGGCAGAAAGGGTCACTCGGAGTCCTGGGCCCACCCCGCCCCTGCCCCTGGCGTTCCTGGGTGGGCACACCTGTGCCCTCCCAGCACCCCTCCTGAGCCTAGGGACTCCTGGGGTGCTCCCTTTGTCCCCAAATCCATCCAGTCCCAGCCAGCGGTGACTGAGCCAAGAGTGACACCTGCTGGGCCACTGGACTCTGATAGAGCAAAGGTCTGGGAACGCCAGGGGCATTTCCGAAAGCTCCACTCTTCTTTAGTCCCAGATCCTCCACCCACTCCAACGTTCCCTCCCTCTGTGATGAAAACACTTCTCAAACCAAAGGGGTAGAGTCTGCTGAGACAGGTCCCTCCAAAAGACCACCTCGGGGAACATCACCGGGCATGCGCCACAGAAGGCAGGTCACAGGAGGTGTCTGGAGTGGGACTGCACATGTCCTAGGCCAGTGGTCCTCCATCTTGACTGTACCTTGGAACCTTCCAAGCTCTAAAAATCCTGCGGTCCAGGCTGAAGCCCAGGTGATTTCATTGTGCAGCTGAGGTTGACAGCACTGCTCTGATGGGTCTCCTGTGAATTCTGTTGGGTCCTCTTGGGCCCACCTATGTTGGAATCAGGGTTCCAATTGCACACCTTTACACTGTGGTTGTCACAGATCTAGGTACTTACCATGACAGCTTTCCAGCTGATGACGCTAAGGCAGGTTTGTCCTTCTAATCTACGTGAAGTCACTGAGTTAGCAGGAGAGCTGCAGCATCCTAGGTCTCATTTCTCTCCTAAATATTGATCCGTTCATCCCATAGCCTCCTCAAGAACCCTCTAGGTGAACATGTTTTGGCTGACATGAACCAGGCCCCTAACCCTTGCCTGAAACCCTGGAGCACGGTCCATTCTTAAACACACATGATCTCTGGATTTGAAGTTGTTGGCAGGCCCAAATTTCATCACGGATGTTGAGTAACTCATCACTTCTCTGGACAGGAGGACTATATTAGTCAGGCTTCTCCAGGGAAACAAACCAATAGGACACAAGCACACACACACACACACACACACACACACACACACGAGAGAGAGAGAGAGAGAGAGAGGGAGAGAGAGAGTTATTATAAGGGATGGGTTCATGCAATTATAGAAGTTGGCAAGTCCCAGGGTCTGCAGGGTAAGTTTGTAAGCTAGACCAGGAGACCTGGTGATGTAGTTCTAGTCCAAGTTCGAAGGCTTGACACCCAAACGAACTGATTAGGGTAGTTTCAGTTTTAAAGGCTGTAAGCTTGAGACCTAGGAAGAGCTGATATTTTAATTCAAGTCCAAAGAGAAGAAAAAGCAATGTTCTAGCTCAAAGGCCATCAACCATGAAGAATTCTTTCTCAGGGGAAGTCAATCTTTTCTCTCTATTCAGTCTTCAGCTGATCGGATGAGACCCTCCCACATTAGGGAGGACCATCTGCTTTATTCAGTCTACCAGTTCCAATGTCAGTCTCATCCAGAAACACCCTCACAGACACACCCAGAACAATGCTTGACCTAGTGTCCGGGCACCCCTGGCCCAGTCAAGTTGCCTCACAAAATTAATCATCACAAGAACTCATTTAGATGAGCCTTCACTGACTGAAGATGGGAGGTCAGGTTTATTAGCCTAATGCCTGGAATTAAACTGAGAAACCTGTGAAGGTTTTGTGAGGGGAGGATTCTTGAAGAAAATATCTCACAAACCACATGCAGCCTCCTTCTCTGGTGATTCCGGGTCCCTGAGTGTGGAATTATCACTTTGCATCGTGTCACATGACTCTGACCTCACCATGCCTTCGCTGTCTAAATAATACCTCTGCCTCCCCTCTTCCAGGTGAACTATGACCACTTTACTCTGGGTTTTTGTGACTCTGAGGGTCATCACTGCAGCTGTCTCAGTGGAAGTTTCAGGTAAGGACATTCATATGCATGTCTCATGTATTCAGTAGGCATGAGTACTGGGTTTGAGTACTGGGTACTGAACCTGGTGTTACTAGTCCCAGGGAAATAGAATTTCCCCTTTCCTGGCCTTTTCCCGGCCCTGCCCTTCCCCTATTGATGCATGCATAACTGTAATAGGAGAGCACCCATGTGCGGGCACAGGCATCCAGACCTCCAGGAGCCTTGCTCAGATGGCACTGCTCCTGGCTGCCCTCAAGCCCTGACAGCTGGCAGAGAGCTCCCAGCAGGTGCCCTTCTTCCCTCCATGGATCTCGGCTAGGACTGCTGCACACTGAGCTTGCAGGAGGGGCAGGACATAGACAGACCAGTGGGGAAAGGGCCACTGAGGGAGGATCGGCTGGAGCACCGAAGAAGACAGGTCACTTGAGAGACAGCCAGAGGAAAGCCCCAGGGAATCAGACGGGTCTTTGCCTTTTTGGCAAACCACCCTCCGGAAGCCCCAGCCTGGCCTCGTGCATGTGGCAGGCACTGGGTCTACTTCTGCTAATTGATCACTGGACCAAATGAGCAAACCTTCCAGTGACCCCAGGATGGGCTTTACCCCAGAAGGGAAGGTATATCTCCCCTAGACTCAGACAAGAGAGGATGCTGCTCTTGACTGTCTATTGTAGAGGCCCCCACTGGCCCTCCTCCAGCCTCAACCCTCTCCAAAGGGAGAGGAGTCAGTAGGGGCTATGTGTCCATCCAAATCTGCACTTCCTCTTTTGAGCACATTCTGGGGTCCCAGGATGTCCAGAATTTCCTGTCCAAGTGGGCCCAGGCTACATCCAGGTCCTGCATGGGTCCATCCTCCTATGGGGGCACCACACCCCTGATGGGAGCCACGCTGAGCCTAAGGGAGGGCCTAAGGAGTGGCTGCTTGTATGGGGTGTGGGCAGAGCAGGGCTGTGAGGCTGAGATAAGCACAGCAGCGCGTGAGACCCCCTCAC
This sequence comes from Cheracebus regulus, assembly GCA_963574635.1. Classification (NCBI taxonomy): domain Eukaryota; kingdom Metazoa; phylum Chordata; class Mammalia; order Primates; family Pitheciidae; genus Cheracebus; species Cheracebus regulus. The sequence continues at coordinate 12,293 of CAUYQU010007427.1, forward strand.
AGTGCACTCAGTGCAGGGAAAAGAAGGGCCACACTCACCATGCTCCCACCCAGCCACTACATCCCAAGGCAAAACGCCAAGGAATCCAAGAATTCTGAATTTAAGTCTGTTTTTTCAGGTCATTCTGAAAGTTATCATTGTCAAACAGGAAGATAGAAGATAGAACATAGACTATAACAACCTGTCGGCCCTATTTACAACTTTTGCATCTGCAGACATATGGGACAAGGGCCTTCATTTGTACTGTTGCTGGGGGACCCACAGCTATGCAGCCCCTGGCTGTACCCGGGGGTAGTTTGCCCACACAGGGAAGCCAGTTCGTTAGGTTTGGGCGAGGACTTTTAAAACTGCTGAGCACCACAGTCCCTTTCAGCTCTCCCCTGAGAACCACTACTGCTAAAACCCAGCCATGTCCAGGGTGAGAGGTCCCAGCATTCAGAGGAAGACGCCTGTGGAAGGGGCCGATGGGACTGTCCAGGACATCAGAAGGTTAGGGCTGGACTCCAAGCATTCCTGCTCTCCTTCCCTTGCCCTGGATGTATCTACCACCCACAAATATCTCAAACCATTTTTATTTCAACCTGTAGGCTCTCCTGAAAGAACAGCTTCCATAAATGTATGAGTCTCCATGAAAGGTGCTATTTTTGTTTTTTTTTGAAAGCTGTTTTTTTCCCACTCCCAGCAGATCTTTTACTTCTAACAAGATTTGGTAAACTCGTTGCACATTTCCTATCAGCACTCTCCATTATATTAATATTTCTGGAGTCTGATCCTATCCCATTACCTCTGCCACACCTGACTCTTTGCAGATTGAAATGTCTAATCTTCTCGGATGCTTCTACACCCAAAACCCCCGACTCCCAAACAGCAAAAGAGAGTGACTTATCTCAGCTGCAAAATCAGACCTCCTCAAAGGGGACACATTTTGGAAGTTTTCTGTCTCAGCTTTAAAATTGTGTAGATTGCCTTCACAATTTTAGGGAGACTGACGTCTCCCCTACCCTCCTCTGGAGTCCTTTTCTGGCTCCATAATTTCAGTCTTGAGGTGCAGAGACCAGGGATCTTGAGGAACGCTGCCCTGGAAAAGGCGTTGCAAGCCTTCCTGGGAATTCCCACATGGCACCAGAGCATCCCCATTGTAGACATAGACACACTCATTGGATTTCTCTCTCTCAGGAGAGCTCATTGCCTCAGGGATGGATGGGGAGGCGGGGTGGTCCTCTGAGGCACTAACAGATCTCTTTTCCACCCCACCCCTCCCCCACAGACCATGACAACTCACTGAGTGTGAGCATCCCCCAACCGTCTCCGATGAGGGTCCTCCTCGGGACCTCCCTCACCATCCCCTGCTATTTCATCGACCCCATGCACCCTGTGACCACCGCCCCCTCCACCGCCCCCCTCGCCCCAAGAATCAAGTGGAGCCGTGTTTCCAAGGAGAAGGAGGTCGTGCTGCTGGTGGCCACTGAAGGGCGCGTGCGGGTCAACAGTGCCTACCAGGATAAGGTCTCACTGCCCAACTACCCGGCCATCCCCAGCGACGCCACCTTGGAAATCCAGAGCCTGCGCTCCAATGACTCTGGGGTCTACCGCTGTGAGGTGATGCATGGCATCCAGGACAGTGAGGCTACCCTGGAGGTCGTGGTGAAAGGTGAGAGCCTCCCGGGGGGGATGCTGCTTCACCTGCAGAAAGAACCAGAGTGGTCTCTGCACCGCACAGGCGTGGGCAGGCTGGCCTTCAAACCAGCTCCTCCGCGGACCTCAGCCAAGTTACTTAACTGCGGCTGCTTCCTCTGTGACATGGAGCTGGTAATATCATTCTCTCTGTACTTTAGGGAGCATTAAATACTTCCTGGCTATAGTTACAGGTAACTGACAGTTTGTGCTTCCCAAGAATTCTGTGATCCGGTGGGTCTTGTGATGGTGCTCATTTGACAGACAAGCAAACTGAGGTCAAGTGACTGGCCTGGGGTTACTCTGGAAAAAAAGTCAGAGCAGTCTCCTGACAGCCCATCCTGGTGTCTTTTCCCTCTCCCTCCCCACTCCGTCATTCTCAGTTCCAGAAGCCAAAGCAAGGGCTGAAGACCCCCTGGTCTGTTTCTCTCTATGGCCCAAGGAGAGCAGTCATGTCCTTGGTTGGCTTCAGGACTTTGGCCAGCACCAGATTTTTTCCCAGGGGAGGGTACACTGGGAGGCTCTGTCAAAGCCGTTCTCTCCTAAGCACACCTTAAATGGATTTCCCACTAGGATGGCCCTGGGCTGAGGGTGCAGGGGCTTCTAAGTGTCTTTTTCCCCCAGTGCAACCTGAGGGTCCTGGAGTGATAAGAAAAAATTACAAGGAGGCAGATTTTAGTTTAATTCAAAGAACTTTCTGATTATCAGGATTATCACAAGTCTTCAAAAAGGAATGCCTTATAAGGTAGAGAGCTTCCCATTATGGGATGTTCTAGCAAATTCAGAAGGATCACATGCAAAGGTGTATAGGGGTCATGCATCAGCCTGGGCCAGCCATTTCCCTACAGTCCCTTTGACTCTTGCCGTAATTCTGCGGGGACCTCAGTGATCGGAGACGGTGCCTGACCAGCGTTCCCATACGTGCACACGTGTGTCTTGCAGGCGTCGTGTTCCATTACAGAGCCATCTCCACGCGTTACACCCTTGACTTCGACAGGGCACAGCGGGCCTGCCTGCAGAACAGTGCCATCATCGCCACACCGGAGCAGCTGCAGGCTGCCTATGAAGATGGCTTCCACCAGTGCGACGCCGGCTGGCTGGCTGATCAGACTGTTAGGTAAGCCCCAGCCCACCAGCGAGTGGGGGCCAGGAGTCAGAGGCCACAGGCCAGTGGAGCAGGTGCTGGGGTGGAACGTTGGCTAGCACTGAGCTGGTGCCAGCATGACACCATGGCCAGCCTAGGTTAGGGGCCACGGTCATGCCTTGGCCAAACAGGAGCTCAGTGACCCATCCCAAACCCTTGTTATGGTTATTCTCTCTTGCAAATAGAATAAGGGACTGCTAGCAACCTTGTCCTACAGATTGTTATTTTTCCTACCCATTTTTTTCTTTGCCACCATTTCCTCACTTCTAAACTTTGATGTTTTCTGTATTTTTGTAAAAGACCTTCTGTCCTTTTTGTTTTTAATAAGGTAAGACATAACCTGAACCCCTTGGTACATCCTTGCTGAGTGTAGCTGCTGGGGAGTGAGGTGCAAAGCAGTCCAGAGAGACTGCCCTCAAGGGATCTCAGTGCACTCCAAAGGCAAGATAATGTCACCCATTCTGGGAGCATCACAGCTCCAACAGCCAGAGCCACAAAGCCTCAGGAAGAAAACATAGGAAAATGTCTTTGCAATCTTGGGGTAGGCAAAGAGATCTTAGGATACAAATACCATAGCCATAAAAAAAAGATGACACAGCTGGGCGCAGTGGCTTACGCCTGTAATCCCAGCACTTTGGGAGGCCTAGGTGGGCGGATCACGAGGTCAAGAGTTCGAGACCAACCTGTCCAACATGATGAAACCTCATCTCTACTAAAAATACAAAAATTAGCTGGACGTGGTGGTGTGTGCCTGTAGTCCCAGCTACTCAGGAGGCTGAGGCGGGAGAATCACTTGAACCAGGGAGGCAGAGGTTGCAGTGAGCCGAAATCACCGCCACTGTACTTCAGTCTGGCAACTGAGTGAGACTCCATCTCAAAAAACAAAAAAAAGAGAGACAATAGTCTAGCATAGCGCAAAAGCCCACACCGGGGCTGCGTAAGGAGCTGGACCAAATTCCAGCTCCGGCACTTGGAAGCTGTGCGACTGTGAACAAATCATTTAACATCTCTGAACCTCCGTTTCTTCGATGATAGCACCTGCCTCGTTGGGTTGATGTGAGACTCAAATGATATAAAGCGAGGCCTGACAAACTATGGCCCAAAGGCCAAGTCCAGCCCTCTTCTTGTGTGTGTAAATCAAGTATTATTGGAACGTAGTCACACTCGTGTGTATTGTCTGTGGTTGCTTCATGCTACAGTGGCAGAAGAGTGATCACCATAGACACTGTGCAAAACCTAAAATATTTACTGTCTTTTTTTTTTTTTTTGGAGAAAGAGTCTTGCTCTATAGCCCAGGCTGGAGTGCAGTAGTGTGATCTTGGCTCACTGCAACCTTCGCCTCCCGAGTTCAGGCAATTCTCCTGCCTCAGCCTCCTGAGTAGCTGGGATTACAGGTGCCCGCCAGCACGCCTGGCTAATTTTCATATTTTTAGTAGAGATGGAGTTTCACCATGTTGGTCAGGCTGGTCTCGAACTCCTGACCTCATGATCCACCCACCTTGGCCTCCCAAAGTGCTGGGATTACAGGTGCAAGCCACTGTGCCTGGCCTATCTGGTCTTTTATAGAAAAAAATATCTAATCCTGAGATATTTAATTGGCAAAAAAAAAAAAAAAGGAAAAAACGGTCTCTCTCTCTCTCTATATATATATATATGCCCCTGATAGAGAAAGTATGTCGGGAACCACTAAATATTCAGTAGAGGGGGGCTGCCTTTAATCATTATGCACTGTTAAAACAGATAGGCAGTTCACATATTCAGAAGAGACACACCAAATGCAATACTAAGTCACTGTTTCCTCCCATGGGGGAGGAGGATTCAAGGGCAGATGCCATGGGCTCCCCTGTTCCCTGAGTGTCACACCTCCATTTGGGGTTCCTGGCAGATACCCCATCCACACTCCCCGGGAAGGCTGCTATGGAGACAAGGATGAGTTTCCCGGCGTGAGGACATACGGCATCCGAGACACCAACGAGACCTATGACGTGTACTGCTTCGCCGAGGAGATGGAGGGTGAGCTACCCTGCCAGCAGGAGCCACCTCGCTCCCTCCCCAAGGGCCCCTTCCCCTCCCCATCTCTCCATGGACACTTGAGATCACACAGGGTGCCAGCTCAGGGCCTGACACCCTCCATCCCCCTCTGCCATGAAGGGAGGTGGGCTGGGGCCTATGGGTCTGGACCTCTCATGCTCCTCTTTGGAGGGGTCTCAATGGCCCCAACATCTGCAAAATGTCTGATGTCACCACTGGGCCCAAGAACACGTGTCACTGAAGGTCTCTCACCTGGGATTGCCCCTCCAAGCTGGGATCCCAGCTTAGACCAGCCCATCCCTGTTCTAAGGTCCCCTGTGCCGTCAAAGTCCAGCCTAGCCGTGGCCCCCTCGCAAGCAACACTACACCAGCAACGCAGCACCTAGGGCAGCTGGCCACTCAGCCACCCTCTCCTGGCCCGGACTTTTTCTGTTCTGTAAAGGGCACCAGTTTTGGTCACAGAGTTAGCCAGGCCTGTGGATGACAACCTTTCCCCAATCTGCACCCATATACTCCTTTGTACATTCCAGAATCTGCGACATCTGTCTCCTCCCTCCCTGTCCGCCCTTGCTTCCCCTCACCTGAGTACAGTGCCCACAGCTCCTCCAGGCTGGGGGAGAAGAGCTGGCAACTGGCACTTTCTGAGTGAAGGGCTGCAGCCAGGCTTTCTCACCACCGTAGCCCCCTGCTGCATTCCCACCCCAGGGGCCAAACCTGTGTATTAGATAGCAAGTTATTTATGTGTTCCCACATTTGGCGAACCAAAGACACACAGAACCGCCACTTAGAGATACCACTGAGCAGGGTCACCAGAACCGCCCCCGTGAGCGGATGCCCGCCGCCCCCACCCCCGGCACAACCCTGTTAGGTTTTTGGAAACTTGTTTGTTAAGCTCACAGTCCCCAAACGATGCCCTGACAGACTCTTCAGAGTCTAGAGACCCCAGGTTTTTTTGGGGGAATCACTGCTCCAAGGGTTTAAGGTCTGATGCCTGCTGTTCCCAGCATAACCTGTTTTTTAAAAGGATTTGCCTTGAGTAGGCAATGCTTCATTCCTAGGAAAGCTTCCCCTAGTGGTGGGAAGCAAATGGACCAAAGAGGCTTTTAGCAGAATTTTCCTCCCAGATTTCAAGTTTGCTTCACCAATCTCCCTGCCAATTTTTTTTTTTGAGATGTACAAAGGCACGATCTTGGCTCACGGCAACCTCCGCCTCCCAGGTTCAAGTGATTCTCCTGCCTCAGCCTCCCGAGTAGCTGGGATTACAGGCATGTGCCACCATACCCAGCTACTTTTGTGTTTTTAGTAGAGATGGGGTTTCTCCATGTTGGTGAGGTTGGTCTCGAACTCCCGACCTCAGGTGATCCACGGACCTCGGCCTCCCAAAGTGCTGAGATTACAGGTGTGAGCCACCGTGCCCGGCCTTTGCTGCTTCTTTCTTGGTCCCCTTGCTTTAGGAAATTGATGTCGTCCTACACAAAAGCCCAGAAATAAGCAAGGAAGGGCAAGATCTGAGATATAGACACTTGGGACCAGGACTTTGGGAAGTCAGAGGACTCTCAAGACCTTGTGGAAAAGTGTGGATCTCTCTGGGGATGTGGCGCAGGGGGAGGGGGAGGAGACCCTCATTCAGCCAGCTGTGTCCTTCACAGGCGAAGTCTTTTACGCAACATCTCCAGAGAAGTTCACCTTCCAGGAAGCAGCCAATGAGTGCCGGCGGCTGGGTGCCCGGCTGGCCACCACGGGCCAGCTCTACCTGGCCTGGCAGAGCGGCATGGACATGTGCAGTGCTGGCTGGCTGGCCGACCGCAGCGTGCGCTATCCCATCTCCAAGGCCCGGCCCAACTGCGGGGGCAACCTCCTGGGCGTGAGGACCGTCTACCTGCACGCCAACCAGACGGGCTACCCAGACCCCTCATCCCGCTATGACGCCATCTGCTACACAGGTTGGGCAGGGCTGGAGGTGGGAAGGGAGTTCATGCCACTGTAACGGGGTCCTAGAGGAAGAGGAGGTCTTGGAAAGGGAGGGTTGGTTTTTACCCTTGAAGGCGCCACTGGGTACCGGAACCCCCTGTTTTTAGGACACCCCTCCATTTTCACTGGTTCCTAGGAAGCACTAAGGTAGAGACTCTGGAGACTGCAGCGTATCCAGCCCTTTCTCATCGGATCAGCACAGAAAAGGGTTAAAAGCATGAGCTTAGGGTCTGTGTTTTCTGTGGTTTGAATCAAAGTTCTGCCACCTACCACTGTGCAACCCTAGCAAAGTCAAGGCCCTGAACCTCACTCTTCTCATCTGTCTAGTGGGGAGATGGGGTGCCGCCTGGGAAGATGTTGGGGGTCTGATATGAGACCCTGGCACCCACGAGAGGGTGCTGCTATCTGCCTTTTAAAATTGGATGTGTTTAACAGGAGGGTCAAAATGGGTTTTGTTGTGTTTTGGGGTTTTTTGTTTGTTTTCGTTTGAGACAGGGTCTCACTCTGTTGTCCAGGCAGGAGTGCAGTGTTGAGATCATAGCTCACTGCAGTCTTGGCCTCCTGGGCTCAAGTGATCCTCCCTCCTCAGCCTCCAATGTAACTGGGTATACAGGCGCCACCATGCTCTGTTAATTTTTTTTTTTGTAGAGACAGGGTTTTGTCATGTTGTCCAAACTGGGCAAAATGTTATTATTATTATTGACACAGAGTCTCACTCTGTCACCCAGGCTGGAGTGCAGTGGTGCAATCTTGGCTCATTACAACCTCCACCTCCTGGGTTCAAGTGATTCTTCTGCCTCAGCCTCCTGAGTAGCTGGGATTACCAGTGCACACTATAATACCAGCCAATTTTGTATTTTTAGTAGAGCTGGGGTTTCACCATGTTGGCCAGGCTGGTCTTGAACTACTGACCTCAGGTGATCCACCTGCCTCAACCTCTGAAAGTCCTGGGATTACATGCATGAGCCACCATGCCCGGCTGCAAAATGTTATTGAAAAGAGCAGGGGAAAGTTTGATGGGGACTTTATTTTGAAAACGTAGACCAAATGTTTAAATAAGTTTTTATATTATATTTATCACATTTTGGGTTATAATTATAATTACATGCTAATTCTTGGAGGAAAAAGCAATGCGTCACATAAATGAGGAGTTGCAAAACTCTTATGTCCTAAGTAGTGATAACACAATGACAACTCATTACACGTTTCATTTCCACAACTTGATCTTAGAGGAAGAGGGTTGCTTTTGCAACAATAGTTGGGACTTCCTCCTTGAAGCCTCTCTTAAACTGTTCTAACCACTCTTTTGAAAGTTTCACTCTCATGAGACCCTCATTTGTTTGTGACTATGACACAGGCAGTTCTCCAAAGCCACCTTCATCAATTTCACAAACTGCCCCTTCTGCAAGATTTTCTGATTTCTCTTTATAACTGACTTACGTGGTCCCATTGGATAGTTACACATCAGACGGTTGGCAAGGTGTTTATGAATGAGTGAAGCAGCTGCTGTGTCGAGCAGGAAGGGCTGCTGGGACAGAACTGTTCTTTATGAGCAGTCAGCTCGTTGGTCAATATCCTGCCTTCTGATAACTCTTGCACTCTTTTGCAATCTTGAAACTGTGGAGACGCCTACAGTGAATATGCTGATAGCTGGGTGCCCCTGCAATGGGCTTGGCAAGGCACCTGGCACACAGTGGAGCCCTCCTGCCCCAGCAGGGAAAGAGAAGGAGCCATGCTCATCTCCAGCCCACTCCTCATCACCCTCCAGCCGGTCCCTTGAGAGGTCAAGAGGCTCAGCCTCTTAGGTTGGAAGGCTAAGGCTTGTGTTTGCCCCTTCCTCCAGGTGAAGACTTTGTGGACATCCCAGAAAACTTCTTTGGAGTGGGGGGTGAGGAGGACATCACCATCCAGACAGTGACCTGGCCTGACGTGGAGCTGCCACTGCCTCGAAACATTACCGAGGGTGAAGCCCGAGGCAACGTGATCCTTACCGCAAAGCCCATCTTCGAAGTCTCCCCCAGTCCCCTGGAGCCCGAGGAGCCCTTCACGTTTGCCCCTGAAATAGGGGCCACTGCCTTTCCTGAGATTGAGAATGAGACTGCAGAGGCCAGCAGGCCCTGGGCCTTTCCCACGCCTGGCCTGGGCCCTGTCACGGCCTTCACCAGTGAGGATCTTGTCGTGCAGGTGACCGCTGTCCCGGGTGCAGCCGAGGTCCCTGGGCAGCCACGTTTGCCAGGGGGTAAGTAGCTGCCCGTGGATGCATCCAGGGGCAGATGGAGAGAATTTGGCCTGGGCGAAAGGGACTCCCACAGTTGAAGGCTGTATCTTCTACTTAACCTGGCACCTGAGACGATCTTCTCTCCAATCAGACCTTGTTCTTTTCATCTGTGAAACAAAAAGAATAGGCCAGACTAGTCAGGTCCACACTCTTTTGCCATCAAGGATTTAATTCAAATGAAGTCATATGTGGAAACCAGTCTATATCAAGCAGACACACGTGCCACACGGACCTAAGGGAAGTGGAGTGGAGAACAAGTGGGCCTCCTTCTGTCCAGGGCCCCTCCTGGTCCTATCAGACACCTCTGCAAAATAGAGCCACTAGAAAACCACTGCCTTGGATGACCCCTGAGGCTTGTCACTGCTCTGACCTCCCAGGACAAAGGCCAGCAAACTGTGGCCAGCAAAATGTGGCCATTCTTAAGTCATATGGCCCATGACTTAAGAATGATTTTTACATTCTTAAATAGGGGCAAAAAGTCATTATTTTGTGACACATGAAAATTATATAGAATTCAGATTTCAATGTCCACAAATAAAGTTCGATTGGAACAAAGCCAAGCCATCCGTGGACGGGTTTTCCATGGCTAACAGAGGACAATCACAGCGGGGTTGAATAGTCAGGCTTTCATGCCGTGATTCCACCAACCGTGGATGGAAAATATTCCAAAAGAAAAGAAATAATGTTATTTTGTTTTATTTCATTTCTTTTAATTTCCATGAGAATTACTGAATTATTCTTCAATTTGCCATTTTGGAAATTGAATAAAATAACAACATAACAATGAAAGTAAGGTAGATTTAAAAACAATACAGTATAATTACTATTTCCATAGCATTGACATTGTATCATTGTGTCAGGTGTTAGAGGGAACCTAGAGGTGATGTATGGAAATAGCTACACTTTCATTTCCGGGACTTGAACACCTGCAGATTTTGGTATCTGAGGAGATCCTGGATCGCAAAGACAGCTGTAGTTGTAACAGAAGCCACATAATCCACCAAGCCTAAAATATTTACCATTCAACTCTTTCCAGAAAACGCTTCCCACTCCTGTTCTAAGATGACAGTGTTCTAGGTGCTTAACACACGTGTGAGAATCGGATGTCAGGTAGCACAGAGCCCAGCGCTTCCCAGACTCAAATCTGTGAATAAGGACATTCTGGCCTGGCCTTGCTCCATAAGGGTCTTGGTGGGTTCCCACGCTGCCATCCACCATCACATCCACATGGCTACCGAGTGGGATTTCAGCCTGCATTGCCCAAATAAACCCAGTGTGTCAAGCAGCAGGAGTTGGACTCCCTCTGTGCCCCTGGAGCCTTGGGAACTGCACAGCATGGGTCAGTGAACCTGACTGCTGCCCTCTTCTCCCCCTCCTCCCCACCCAGGAGTCGTGTTCCACTACCGCCCGGGACCCACCCGCTACTCGCTGACCTTCGAGGAGGCGCAGCAGGCCTGCCTGCGCACCGGGGCAGTAATCGCCTCGCCAGAGCAGCTGCAGGCCGCCTACGAAGCTGGCTATGAGCAGTGTGACGCCGGCTGGCTGCGGGACCAGACCGTCAGGTGAAGCCGCGCTCCTCACCCAGCACAAACCCAACTGAAGAGGTCAGGCTTAAGGAGCCACAGCCTGGCACGGCCCCCAGCACACTGACCACCCAATACCTTGTGGGTTGATTAATTAATTATGGACTCAACTGAGGCATATCCCAAAAGGGTGGTGAAGGGCACGGGGTCCTGTTCAGTTCTTGGTCATTTCTCCCCATCAGACAGAGGCGGCCGCCCCCTCCTCCAGTGCCCCGTTTCCTTCCAGCCTGACCCCGTGCCCTTCCACGCAGCTGCTCTCACCTGAAGACAGAAATCCCCCAGGAGCCACCAGACCCTTCCCCAGGCTGCTAGGAGAACTTGCTGCATGCGGGCTCCTTCCTGGTTTGAATCCACCAGACAACTGAAGACGTGCCCAAGTCCCTGAGTGGCCTCTGGCCTCAGCACAGCACCCTGCATCCACCAGCCCCCGGAACAGGCCTTCATCTTCTCCTCCCACTGTCCTTTGCAGATACCCCATTGTGAGCCCACGGACTCCATGTGTGGGTGACAAGAACAGCAGCCCAGGAGTCAGGACCTATGGCGTGCGCCCATCAACGGAGACCTACGATGTCTACTGCTATGTGGACAGACTTGAGGGTACAGGCTGCATTCTCACATTTCGGGCCCTAAATAGGCAAGGGGCTGACAGGGCAATACAAAGAAGAGAGGGAGTTACCACCCACCCACCCACCCCGGATCCCACCCAGCTTTCCAAGTGGAAAAAGGTCCTGCTGAAAAAGAAGGCCCCCAGCCCCTCCCTTAGATCCAGCCCCTGCTCTCCTCCTGAATGTTTCATGTGGTCTCAGCATTGCAGGGGAGCATCGGTCCCTTTAAAACGCAATGAGATCTGTGGGTAAATGTCAGTTTATTATAAATAGATTCTATATACACCAACTGCTTCTTGGAGAGTCCCAATGCCTGGGCACAAATCGAAGGCAGTGACAAGTCCTACAGTAAACAAACACCTCTTTAGGCCAGGCACAGTGGCTGACACCTGTAATTCTAGCACTTTGGGAGGCCAAGGCAGGTGGATTGCTCTAGCCCAGGAGTTCGAGACCAGCCTGGGCAACATGGCTAAACCCTGTCTCTATTTATTTTTTAAAAAAGAAAAAGTGCCAGGTGCAGTGGCTCACGCCTGTAATCCCAGGACTTTGGGAAGCTGAGGCAGGCAGATCACGAGGTCAGGAGCTCGAGACCAGCCTGACCAACATGGTGAAACCCCATCTCTACTAAAAATACAAAAATTAGCCAAGTGTGGTGGTGTGTGCCTGTAATCCCAGCTACTCAGGAGGCTCAGACAGGAGAATTGTTTAAACCCAGGAGGCAGAGTTTGCAGTGAACTGAGATTGCACCACTGCACTCTAGCCTGGCGACAGACTGAGACTCTGTCCAAATAAATGAATGAATAAATAAATAAATAAAGGAGGGAAGGAGGGAGAGAGGGAAGGAAGGAAGGAAGAAAGAAAGGAAGACAAGGAGAAACTTCCTTAACTCTCTTTAACTCTGCATTGCCCAATTTTTAATCACAGACCTTTATTTTCTTTTATTTCATTTCTTTTAATTTCCATGAAAATTACCAAATTATTCTTCCACTGAATGCAATTTTGGAAATGCTGGTGTTCCAGAAAGATTTCAGTATTGCCACTCACTTGTTTCAAGACACTGGCCAAGTCGCTTAACCTCTTTAGGCCTCAGTTCCTTCATCTGTAAAATGGGGCTGATTTATATGTACATCAGAGGCTTTTTTCATTTTTTTGAGATATGTCTGACAAGTTCTTGGCACAGGCAGGTGTTCAGTTAAGTGTAAGCTCTCCTCCCGCTGAATTGGATAGATACCGGGTGCATTGCTAGGTCCTGGGACCCAGCCCCTGCCCTGGATGAGTTCCCAGGGCGTGGGGTGAGCAGGTCCCCAGCAGTCACAGTGATAAGTGCAGTGGTGTAGGGCTGCACAGGGATTGGAGGGGGCCCAGGAGAGCCGCCCCACTTAGCTAAGGGAGGTGATGCCTAAGTGTGACTGGAGAATCCAGAAAACAGGGAAGGAGGAGAAGTTGTGGAAACGACTCAGCCCAGTTTGACTGGGATTTTGGCTTTTTTGGCACCGAAAGTCCTGTGTCCCAGGAAACCCCAGTCCAGTACAAACCAGAGTGGTGATCACCTATTTCCCCGGATCCCAGAAAATCTAAGGGGGAGTGGTCAAAGGAGGGGCGTGATGGAGCTGGGCAGGGTCTTAGCCCTGGTGAGGAGGGTTGGAGGAGCTCTGTCCCTGGTGAGCAGGGACTGATCTGGCCTGAGTATGGAGGGTCATTCTACCACTTGCCTCTGCCCCCAGGGGAGGTGTTCTTCGCCACACGCGTTGAGCAGTTCACCTTCCAGGAAGCACTGGAGTTCTGTGAATCTCACAATGCCACGCTGGCCACCACGGGCCAGCTCTACGCCGCCTGGAGCCTCGGCCTGGACAAGTGCTATGCCGGCTGGCTGGCCGACGGCAGCCTCCGCTACCCCATCGTCACCCCAAGGCCTGCCTGCGGTGGGGACAAGCCAGGCGTGAGAACCATCTACCTCTACCCTAACCAGACGGGCCTCCCGGACCCACTGTCCAGGCACCATGCCTTCTGCTTCCGAGGTAGGCATCCTCACCTGGGCTCCAGCAGTCCCTTTTTTCTGGAGAGGATTCCCCTGGGCTCACCCCTCCTGGCACCGCCTACTATCCCATCCGTCAGAGCAAGAAAAAGTCAGTCCCTATGGGGCAGGGCCAGCTCTGAAATCAGCATGACGCAGGCTTTGACCTCAAGGCAAGGTCATCCTTCTAAAGTTCCCCAGAGACACGTAGAGATAAATAAGAACTTGGGCTCGTATTGATCTCTACTAGAAATGAGGCAGGTCTGAATTTGATGGTTCTGCTACTTGTGAAGAACCATCACTGTGTGAAAGAGCTGTGTGAAAATGCTACTTCAGAGACAGCTGCAAGGATTGAGTACATGTGGTGCCGTTGACATAGTGCCTGGGACACAGTAAATGCTCAATAAATGTTAGCTTTATTTCATATACTTATATATATGTAAAGCTATAATATAGCTTTATTTTATATGACCTGTAATTTGTACACACTTGTCAAATTCTCTCCTGTGTGAAACTATTTCTGTGTTGAGTTCAGTCAAATTATTCTATTATTCTCCACTAAGCACTGGAGATTCACATTTTTCATTGACTCATCCTATGGATATGATGGATATTTCAACCATCATATGGATATGATGGATATTTCAACCATCACTCCCAGTTGGACTTCTGAGAGTGATGTCATCAAGCAGTGTAGTAGGCGTGGCCAGGATGTAGCCAAGGCATCTGATTGAATGAGTTCCTGCACAGTCCATGGAGGGACGGGGTGCACGGATCAGAATGTAGATTGTAATAACAGCCTGTGCCATGTTTCAGATATTTTACATCAAAACAGTATCTTCACAACTTCCTGTGAATCTATAATTATTTTCAAATAAACTTAAGGGAAAAAGATTTGAGTGTCCCCAAGTCTCCCAGATATCCAGGGTCACCTTTTAAAACCCAATTCAAGGCTGGGAACAGTGGCTCACACATGTAATCCCAGCACTTTGGGACACCAAGGTAGGCAGATCACTTGAAGTCAGGAGTTCGAGACCAGCCTGGCCAACATGGTGAAACCCTGTCCCTACTTTTAAAAAATGCAGAAATTAGCTGCGCATAGTGGTGTGTGCCTATAATCCCAGCTACTAGGGAGGCAGAGGCAGGAGAATCACTTGAACCTGGGAGGCGGAGGTTTTGGTGAGCCGAGATTGCTGTGATACTCCAGCCTGGGCAACAGAGCAAGACTCTGTCTAAAAAAAAAAAAAAAAATTCAAAGTTCAGCCCCACTCAGACTCAGCCAGCCTCAAAAAGTCAAATCTTCTCCCAGAGGCTTTGATGAGGCTCTTGTCCCAGTGCCCCTCTCCCTGCTCTGGGAAGCAGAAGCCACACCAGTTAGCCTCCCAGGAACTTCCCAGCCATGCTATCCCCAGACTCCCACCCTTGCCCTCCGTGAACTCAGCCTTGTGTATTATCCTACACCACTCAGCAGGATATTTCTGACCAAGCCCACTGCTGATTTTCCCCACACCAGAACAGTTACCCCCAGCCCATGAATCCTGCCTTCACACTTTCAAATGCCATGATGGTCTCATGGAATTTAAGCACCATCCTCCTATTTTTGGTCCTGACACACTTGGAACATAACCTCTGTCCCCAGGATCAACAGCATTGTTCAGTAGTTGAGAGCATGGAGTCTGGCACCAGATGCCTGAATTCAGACTAGATGTGCCATTTGTAAGCCATTGACCCTGGGCAAATAATGTCTCCCTGTGCCTCAGTTTCCCCGTCTATAAAATGAGACAATTGTATCTCTCTCATAAAGCTGTTGTGAGATAAAGTGATTTTATATCCATAAGCCTTTAGAGCAATGCCTGGCATGTGTGATTGATTCTGCAGGGGAAATGCCCCAGATCACCCAGAACGAAACTGCTGATGATGCATATGGATATTGTATCATTGGTGCTGATGGCTCTTACTGAGTGAGAAGGCAAACAGGCATCTGCCAAATTAGGAGGTGGGGCCTGGCCCCCTTCAGAGTCCCCTAACTCCCCTCAAGAAGGGCCA
The DNA here is from genome assembly GCA_963574635.1 of Cheracebus regulus. Classification (NCBI taxonomy): domain Eukaryota; kingdom Metazoa; phylum Chordata; class Mammalia; order Primates; family Pitheciidae; genus Cheracebus; species Cheracebus regulus. Next base: position 27,639 of record CAUYQU010007427.1, read on the forward strand.
GCCAAGGATGGGTCACTGCTAAGAGAGGCACTCACTCTCACCACCCACATCTTCTCTAGGCGTTTCAGCGGCTCCTTCTCCAGGAGAAGAAGAGGGTGGCACACCCACATCACCCTCTGGTGTGGAGGACTGGATCGTGACCCAAGTGGTGCCTGAGGTGGCTGCTGTCCCCGTGGGGGAGGAGACAACTGCTGTACCCTTAGGCAAGACTACTGCAGTCCCAGAGTTCACCACTGAGCCAGAAAACCAGACAGAGTGGGAACCCGCCTATACCCCAGTGGGCACATCCCCGCTGCCAGGTTGGTATGGCTTGGGTTCTGGGGCACATCCTGAAGCTGTATACCCCTGTCTGCCTACAGTGTGCCTGGTGGAACAGGGGGTTCCCTCCCTGGGATTTGTGCTGTTTCCCCAGCCCTGACACTGGCTGGGTGTGCTACTGTGGGCAATTTTATCCGCCTCAGCTGGCCTTTAGGACCTGCCCTAGAGTGATAAAAACAGCCTTGTTCAGAAAACGCTTCTATACACATTTACTGTTTTGCCCTTTATTTCCCTTGCATGCACCCCAACATGTGCTGGACTGTGCTGATCAGAGGCCCCTCGGTTACCTTGTCCTCCTGCACTGACACCCTTACCCTAACCTCAACCCTCTCTTGCAGGAGGAGAAAGAACCAGGGACGGGGTTACTGTTGGCAGTCTAACTGTGACTGTATCCTCACCTTTCTCCTCCTTCCATGTCCCTCTTCTGGGCCAGCCCACCTCAGCCAGAACTTCCTGAACTCATCTGTCACGATTAAACCAGAGGAGACTTAACAGGATGAAAGCAGCAGTCCCTAAACCTTGTTGGTAAAGTGTTTTGTTACCACTAAGGTTTGGGAAATGCTGTCTTACAGAGATGAACAGGTTTCCTCACTGCAGACTTCTCAGAGCCTTGAATATGCTAGCTAATATGCACTGTAAGTCTCAAGAGGAGGTGAGAGATGTAGTGTGTCCCAAATGAACCAGACCACAGAGCCTGCCCCCACTCCCACAGAGCACTGTTAACATCTAGCAGCTTCCAGCTGAGGTAAGCTTGATTTAAAACAGTGTACGGCGGTGTGTGTGCGCCTGGTACAGACAGTTCTCCTGGGAGTACATGCATGTGAAAAAAGGAGTGTATCCAAGCTCCCACTAATTCATCCAGCAATGCATCGGCATTCTGTGCACAGTTCTAGAGCAATTTGGCAGTGCCAGGCGCTCTTCTGGGCACTGGAAATGCAAAGCCTGGCCTCCCTCCATATCAGAAGGTTAGGGTGCCTCTGTAGAGCAGGGGCGAGTCCAGCCCAGCAGCCGCACCTGCCCATAGCCTTCCTCGCTCTTCATCAGGACAAGAATGACTGAGTCCTCTTTGGCATCAGAGTGTGACTTTGCACAGGACTCTGGCAACCACTAGTGGGGAGTTAGCAGCAGGAAAGTGGCTCCAGCAGCCCCGTAGAAGTGTTTTCCAGACTTCAGTTCCTGACCACCTTGCTAATTCAGCCATCTCTTGGAACCGTCTGCACTATCGTTTGTTCCATGTGTTTTTCTTTAAACTGACTTGCTTTCGAAAAAGAAATGTAAGCCTGAGTGCAGTAGCTCACGCCTGTAATCCCAGCAGTTTGGGAGGCCAAGGTGGGAGGACCACTTGAGGCCAGGAGTTTAAGACCAGCCTGGCCAACATGGCGAAACCTAGTGTCTACTAAAAATACAAAAATTAGCCAGGTGTGGTGGCATGAACCTGTAGTCCCAGCTACTCGGGAGGCTGAGGCAGGAGAATCGCTTGAACCCGGGAGGCGGAGGTTGCAGTGAGCTGAGATGGCAACACCACACTGAGGTCTGGACAACAGAGTGAGACCCTGTCTCCAAAAAAAAAAAAAAAGAAAGAAAGAAATGTAAATTTATTTAAGAGGGAACTGTTTTATAACTGCAAATAGTCATCCTGGTGTGTTTTGTAGATACATACATACATACATATATACATATATACATACATACATATCAAAATAAAAATAATCTTTTTCTGGGTCCTGCCCAGCTAACTTTTCGGCATGGCACCACTGCTATCCTTCAAGCCCCACTGCTCCCTCTATGATTCTCCTCTCAGCAAGAACAAACCGAACCTGCTCAGTGGACCCAGCCCCCTCAGTGCTCAGTGGACCCAGCACCCTCAGTGCTCAGTGGCTCCATCTGGGAAGTAGGCCCCATGGTACACACAAGGTTCAAATGCAGTGCAGCTGTTTTTTAAATGCCAAAGGAAAGAAGACCTAAAGCAAAGGATGTAGCCTTGATTATTTAGAATTGCGGGGTTTCCTTTTTCCTTTTCTCTGTTTTTCAAATTGTCTGTAATAGGGTTCTCAGAATTGGAAAAAGACACTGTATGTTTACAAACAGCAGAGGGATGGCTTCCTCAGAGGGATGGCTTAAGATGAACAGTTCTTACATTCAAGCGAGTTCCAGCATCACAGGGAGGGCTTGCTAAAACACAGTGTGCCAGGCTCCTCCCCAGAGTTGCTGAATCTGTGGGGCTGGGGTGAGGTCTAGGAATTTGCTTTTCTATCAAGTTCCCAGAGGATGCTGGTGCTGCGAGTCCAAGCTTTGAAAACCATGACACCAGATCAATGAGATGGGAATGTGGAAGTACTTGCAAGATGATCTTGGTGGTCCTTGGTGGTGGCCAGGCCCCCACATCCAGTGAATTGTGTGGATGGTGGCCCTGTGTCTCACACAAAGCACAGCCTGTGTAGCCCGTGGTCTTGTGGGCAATTAGGGGAGCTTCCTGCTTCCCTACCTCCCTCCCTCCTTCCTTTCTCCCTATCCTCCTTCCTTCCTTTCTCCCTATCCTGCCTTCTTCCCTCCCTTCCTCCTTTCCTTCCTTCCTTCCTTCCTTTGATACTTTACACAGTTCCATTAGAAAGCATCTAGACACATCTCTGAGCTCTTGAGAGAAAAATTTTACTGTGGAAAGAATTAAGTTCAGATTCTATGTTTGAGTTTAAAATAGGGCAGATTTAACAAACCCACACCTCATCTTTCTTCTTTCTTTCCTACAGGGATCCTTCCGACTTGGCCTCCCACTGGTGCAGCCACAGAGGAAAGCACAGAAGGCCCTTCTGCAAGTGAAGCGCCCTCTGCCTCGGAGCAGCCATCCCCCTCGGTGGGACCATTCCCCTCGGTGGGGCCATTCCCCTCGGTGGAACCATTCCCCTCCCAGGAGCCGTCCCCCTCAGAGGAGCCATCAGCCTCACAAGAGCCGTATACACCTTCACCCCCAGTGCCCAGCTGGACTGAGCTGCCAGGTTCTGGGGAAGAATCTGGGGTCCCTGAAGTCAGTGGTGACTTCACAGGCAGTGGAGATGCTTCAGGACACCTTGACTTCATTGGGCAGCTGTCAGGGGACAGGACAAGTGGACTGCCCTCTGGAGACCTTGACTCCAGTGGTCTTACTTCCACAGTGGGCTCAGGCCTGCCTGTGGAAAGTGGACTGGCCTCAGGGGATGGAGAGAGAATTGAATGGTCCAGCACACCTATGGTTGGTGAACTGCCCTCTGGAGGTGAGATCCTAGAGGGCTCTGCCTCTGGAGTTGGGGACCTCAGTGGACTTCCTTCTGGAGAAGTTCTAGAGACTTCTGCCTCTGGAGTAGGAGACCTCAGTGGACTTCCTTCTGGAGAAATTCTAGAGACTTCTGCCTCAGGAGTAGAAGACCTCAGTGGACTTCCTTCTGGAGAAGTTCTAGAGACTTCTGCCTCCGGAGTAGAAGACCTTAGCGGACTTCCTTCTGGAAGAGAAGGTCTAGAGATTTCTGCCTCTGGAGTTGGGGACCTTAGTGGACTTTCTTCTGCAGGAGAAGTTCTAGAGACTACTGCCTCTGGAGTAGAGGACCTCAGTGGACTTCCTTCTGGAGAAGTTCTAGAGACTTCTACCTCTGGAGTAGGAGACCTCGGTGGACTTCCTTCTGGAGAGATTCTAGAGACTTCTACCTCTGGAGTAGGGGACCTCAGTGGACTTCCTTCTGGAGGAGAAGTTCTAGAGACTTCTGCCTCTGGAGTAGAGGACATCAGTGGGCTTCCTTCTGGAGAAGCTGTAGAGACTTCTGCCTCTGGAGTAGAGGCTGGCAGTGAACTTCCTTCAGGAGAAGGTCTAGAGACCTCTGTTTCTGGGGTAGAGGACCTCAGCAGGCTCCCTTCTGGAGAAGAAGTTCTAGAGACTTCTGCCTCTGGAGTTGGGGACCTCAGTGGACTTCCTTCTGGAGAAGTTCCAGAGACTTCTGCCTCTGGAGTTGGGGACCTCAGTGGACTTCCTTCTGGAGGAGAAGGTCTAGAGACCTCTGCTTCTGGAGTAGGGACTGAGCTCAGTGGACTTCCTTCTGGAAAGGAGGGTCTAGAGACTTCAGCTTCTGGAGCGGAGGACCTCAGTGGGTTGCCTTCTGGAAAAGAAGACTTGGTGGGTTCAGCTTCTGGAGACTTGGACTTGGGTAAACTGCCTTCTGGAACTCTAGGAAGTGGGCAAGCTCCAGAAACAAGTGGCCTTCCCTCTGGATTTAGTGGCGAGTATTCTGGGGTGGACCTTGGAAGTGGCCCATCCTCTGGCCTGCCTGACTTGAGTGGACTTCCATCTGGATTCCCAACTGTCTCCCTAGTGGATTCTACATTGGTAGAAGTGGTCACAGCCTCCACTGGGAGTGAACTGGAAGGGAGGGGAACCATTGGCATCAGTGGTGCGGGAGAAGTATCTGGGCTGCCCTTCAGTGAGCTGGACATTAGTCGGGGGGCTAGTGGACTCCCTTCGGGAACTGAACTCAGTGGCCAAGCATCTGGGTCTCCTGACGTCAGTGGGGAAACATCTGGACTCTTTGGTGTCAGTGGACAGCCCTCAGGGTTTCCTGACATCAGTGGGGGAACATCTGGGGTTTTTGAGGTTAGTGGGCAGCCATCAGGGTTTCCTGACACCAGTGGGGAAACATCTGAAGTGACTGAGCTTAGCGAGGTGTCCTCTGGACAACCAGGTGTTAGTGGAGAAGCATCTGGAGTTCTTTATGGCACTAGTCAACCATTTGGCATAACCGACCTGAGTGGAGAAACATCCGGCATCCCTGATGTCAGCGGGCAGCCTTCAGGGTTGCCGGAGCTCAGTGGGGCAACATCGGGAATCCCTGGACTGGTTTCTGGTGCCACAAGTGGCAGCGGTGAATCTTCTGGCATTACATTTGTGGACACCAGTTTGGTCGAAGTGACCCCTACAACATTTAAAGAAGAAGAAGGCCTGGGGTCTGTGGAGCTCAGTGGCCTCCCTTCCGGAGAGGGAGATCTGTCAGGCAAATCTGGGATAGTGGATGTCAGTGGACAGTTTTCTGGAACAGTCGATTCCAGTGGGTTTACATCCCAGACTCCAGAATTCAGTGGCCTACCAAGTGGCATAGCTGAGGTCAGTGGAGAACCCTCCGGAGCTGAGAGTGGGAGCAGCCTGCCCTGGGGAGCGTACTCTGGCAGTGGACTTCCATCTGGTTTCCCCACGGTCTCTCTTGTAGACAGAACTTTGGTGGAATCTCTAACCCAGGCTCCAACAGCCCAAGAAGCAGGAGAAGGGCCTTCTGGCATTATAGAACTCAGTGGTGCCCATTCTGGAGCACCAGACCTGTCTGGGGACCATTCTGGATTTCTGGACCTAAGTGGGCTGCAGTCTGGGCTGGTAGAGCCCAGTGGAGAGCCACCAAGTACTCCGTATTTTAGTGGGGATTTTGCCAGCACCACTGACGTCAGTGGAGAATCCTCTGTAGCCATGAGCACCAGCGGAGAAGCTTCGGGACTTCCAGAAGTTACTTTAATCACTTCCGAGTTCGTGGAGGGTGTTACTGAACCAACAGTTTCTCAGGAACTTGGCCAGGGGCCCCCTGTGACACACACACCCCGGCTTTTGGAGTCCAGTGGAGAAGCCTCTGCAGCTGGGGACATTAGTGGAGTTACCCCAGTGCTCCCTGGGTCTGGAGTAGAAGTGTCATCTGTCCCAGAATCTAGCAGTAAGACATCCGCCTATCCTGAGGCTGGGATCGAGGCATCTGCTGCCCGTGAGTCCAGCGGAGAAGCTTCTGGGTCCCCTGATCTGAGTGAAACCACCTCTGCATTCCACGAAGCTGACCTCGAGAGATCCTCTGGCCTAGGAGTGAGTGGCAGCACTTTGACTTTTCAAGAAGGCGAGGGGTCAGCTGCCCTGGAAGTGAGTGGCGAATCCACCACCACTGACGACGTGGGGTTGGGGGCATCAGTCTTGCCTTCAGCCACTCCCATGGCTTCTGGAGACAGGACTGAAATCAGCGGAGACCTGTCTGGTCACACCTCGGGGCTGGGTGTTGTCATCGGCACCAGCCTCCCAGAGTCTGAGTGGACCCAGCAGACCCAGCGCCCTGCAGAGGCGCATCTAGAAATTGAGTCCTCAAGCCTCCTGTACTCAGGACAAGAGACTCAAACAGCCGAAACAGCCACCTCCGCAACAGATGCTTCCATCCCAGCTTCTCCAGAATGGACAGGTGAATCAGAGTCAACTGTTGCAGGTATCGTTGGGATTTTTTTTCCCCTTTAAATGTGCTCGGGTAGTTCAGACTGTAGGCTACTGTAGCGTGGAGGGAGGCAGCATAGCTTTAAGGTTCTAAGAACAGCTCCACCATAGGTTAGCTTTGCAGCCTCAGGCAAGAGTCTTCACCTCTCTGAGCCTCATCTGTAACATAAGAGTAGGATATAGTATACCAGGGATGATTAAACTGAGTATAAACATAGATAATGCGAGCACTTAGCATCACACTGTGCACACAGTGCACACTTATAAAGATTAGTGATGTTACCGTTACAGCAGCGTTACAATCCATGAGTTTTCACATTGAATTCAACTATTTGTACTTGGCATAGGGAGAGAAGGATTACTGTTTAGATCGTGCTAGAAATTCTGCTCATGCACCCTGCCCTGGAGTGAGTGTGAGATGAGAGAGTAAATCTATAACTTCTGACCATCCATGAAGGAAAAAAGAAAGAGAGAGAGTAAATCTGATGGTGTTTATTTCTGACTATTTATTTTGTGCAGGGTTAAAACCTGCACAATTTGGCTGGGCGCGATGGCTCACGCCTGTAATCCCAGCACCTTGGGAGGCCGAGGCGGGTGGATCATGAGGTTGGGAGATCCAGACCATCCTGGCCAACATGGTGAAACTCTGTCTCTACTAAAATACAAAAAAAATAGCTGGACAGTAAACCTGCACAATTTAAGGAACTATGAAGTGACATTTTGGCTGTCTGGCTTTAGAGTCTGCACCCCCAACCCCATCCCTGTACAAAGGGGTTCCTGTACTATCATGCTTGTCTCACCATGACATAACCCTAAGCACCCGGCAGTGGGTACTAGTAGCTGATTTTCCTCTGTTTTTTGATCTGGGATCCTTTTTGTGCTGAGACAGCTTTCACAGTTGGAGAGCTCCCCCTGATGCTGTGGGTCAGGTGCCCAGGAGGGACAGAGGCCCCAGAAAAGTGCTGACCCAAAGCCAGCCTCGTGGACTTCAGGGACCTCATGCCCCAACTTTGAGGTCTTGGAGGCCATGGTGACCAGGTGACTGTGTTCTTGATGCTCAACCTCTCCCCTGGGGGTTGCAGCCCCCGCCAGGTCCTGTGCAGAGGAGCCCTGTGGCGCTGGGACCTGCAAGGAGACAGAGGGACACATCATATGCCTGTGCCCCCCTGGCTACACTGGCGAGCACTGCAACATAGGTAAGGCTCTCTCACTGGCTGTGGGGACTTAGGGCGGAGGTGCTGGACAGACTCCTTCATCTCCCAAAGGGTCCCCAGGCGGGAGGAGGCGACCAAGGTCCACGGAGGCTCAGGCTTCTCAGGCTGGGAAGGAGCTGCATGATGACATGTCAGGGGCAGAAGCCACAGGACAGACATGGCTCATCTTTCTTGAATGTCTAGGTTTAGGAGAAAAGAGTCAAGTAATTAAGCTGTTAAGTATTTTTATATCAAGCCAATGACTATTGTATGAGTAGAATGAAAAATGTGCTTGGATTTTGGAGATAAAACTTGAGACTTCAAAGGCATATTGAGCGTGGGGTGAGTATTAAATATACCAGGTCACACCTCGCCGCCCCTGGCAAGGAATCTCTAAGTAAGGCTGTCTTGTATCGTGCAGAGTGAACCCCACCAAGTTGCTTCCATGCTTGGGTGTGGGTGGGGTTTAGGTCCCCTTCTTGCCCTGAAGGAAATGACACAGCGTTAGTCACCCAGCACAGGGATCCATGGCTATAGGGCAGCTGTGACCCAGCAGTACGCCTGCCCAGGCACCCACCATGAGCCTGTTTGTCCTTAGCCATGGGTGACACATGTGGGATGGGTGGAGAGCCTGGACACCCTTTGATCTGAGGTGGAGCCCGGAAGGAGATGGTTAGAATCTACCTGTTGTTCCAAAGACACACGGGAGGCCTGTGGCCATAAGGACATCTCATCTCATTAACATCACCACCCTGGAGGAAAGAAATGCCCAGTTACCACCAAGCTCGTGTTCTTTAGTTAGTTCTCCCACTGCCCCGGTGCCCTTATTCCTAGCCTCCCTCCTAAGTCAAGAATCAGAGACCTAGGGTCTTTCATAAAAGGGGTCACTCCTAGGACATGTTCAAAAATGAAAAAATGAATCCTGGAGAAAGAACAACCACTTCCAGGTAAACCACGCTGGGCAATTATCCTTCAATAGCCTTTACATCAAAGAGAAGAATTCTGTGTTTACATATATTAATATATATGCAAATTAATGCATAATTATATGTTATTATATATTATATAATATAAACATGCTATAAACTTGGTACTTACACAGTAACTGTATATGTGTGTGTATGTATGTGTGTGTGTGTGTATATATATATATATAAAAACAGGCATTAGGGTAAACATTTATTCACTCTTTCCCCAGCGTGTAGGCTCCAAGGACAGACCGGGTGGGATATCCTGGAAAGGTCCCGGGCTTACTGTGGAAGGGGACAGCATTTCCACTGGGCCATAGTGACCCAAGGGACAGTAGCTGCACCCCACCATCACTCACCCCTGATGGGTGACTCCACTCTTAGCAAATCCTTCTCAATCTGGTACTTGAGGCAAAAATCTGACACTAGCATCAGAAGTCAAAGCAAGGCTCATATTCTTGGCAGCCCTGAAATTAGTAGAAGTAAGTGGCAATGGGCTCTAACCATTCTGCTCTAAGGACAGCCTTTCTGTGATCATGTATATTTCCAAAGGGCTTTTGTTCCCACGATTTCTTCCCAGACAGCTCTGTAATCAGTTTGTTAACTATCTCCATTTGAGACTGGAACACAGAGGAGTTAAGTAATTTGCCTAACTCTGAGTAAGCGGATCGAATCAAGAATAAAGGTCTTAATTCACTTGTTTGACACACTCGGCTAAATAAGAAACTCCCTCTTGAACATAACAACCAGTTGCTGGTCTCAAAAAACCGAAGCTGGACTGCAGGGAGCCAGAGTGGAGAGGAGCTGAGGAAGCCAGGGTGGTCAGATTCAAGACTTACAGCCCAGCCTTCATTTCCCTCGTTTATAAACAGGGATCAGTGGTCGCGGTTCTCAGCTTTGAAAAATTGCAGTGCCTGAGATCTACACCCACAGATGGCGATTGAAGTGGTTCTGTGGCCTTGGCATTGGGGTTTGTAAACTCCCAGGTGACTCCCATGTGCAGCCAGGGCTGAGAACCGCTGCTGTGAGGGTTGAGATCACCCATGTACAGCATCTGATCAGAAGAGGCATTTAATAAAAATTGCTTCCCTCTCCCCATCTCTCACTCTACTGGCTGAGAGAAGTTTTAGCATCTCCCAAGAGTGAGTGGCAGGGATCAGCCCAGCACAAAACCTGGGTCTCTTTTTCCCACGATCGTACCCTGGAGTCCCAGGTCACTCACTCCTGTTCAATTTAGCTGGAGGTTCAAGTGCTTCCAGAAAGACTGCAGATAGTGGCCAGTCTCTACCCACCATTGTCTCGCACCAGAACCGGGAACCACAGGTTGTTAACAAGACCATGGATCGGTATTCTCAAGGGCCATAGGAAGCAAAATGCAGCAAGATTCCCACAGTAATATTTGAATCCTCAGGGAAAACTTCCACCTAGTAAAGGGGATCAGAAGCTGTATTTAGTCCTTAAAAAAAAAAAAAGACAATTACTGTCATCTTGTATAGTCAGTCTTCTGTACATAAGTTCTTGATAAGTTATTATAAGTTATCAATAACTTATCAGTTATCAATCAGTACTTTTGACTTCAAAATTAAGATTTACATTGAATGCTGTGGCTCACACCTGGAATCTCAGCACTTTGGAAGGCTGAAGTGGGCGGATCACTTGAGCTCAGGAGTTCAAGACCAGCCTGGGCAACATAGTGAAACCCCTTCCCTGTTAAAAAAAAAAAAAAAAAAAGTCAAGATATGTTTAATGAATCAGATTCTTTAGCAATTAAAAGCAAGTGACAGTGGGATCTAACCATTCTGCTGTAATGACAGCCTTTCTGTGATCATGTACTGACCCACTTCAAAAGCAGCAGCGTCTTTGCCGACTTCCATTACTGACAGCACCCATGGGAATTAGGCTTCAGACTCTGAGGTTTCTATCCTTGCTGCAGCTTAGAATCACCTGGGGTGCTTTCAAAAAGCATCATGCCTGGGCCCCACTCTGAGGTAGTCTGATCCAGTTGGTCTAAAGAAGAACTTCAGCACTGGTATTTTTTTTTAAATCCTTAAATAAGAATATTTTAAAAACTACTCCAGTAATTCTAATGAGCCAGCCAAGGTTGAAAAATACCATTCTAATCAGATCTCACATCCAATTTCCAGTCATCACTGGTGCCATATGGACTTATTTTATCTCCTCTGTTAGGCAGGCATGACCTTAAACTTAATCAGTTTCCTTCCTATCTTACTGCTGTTTTTCACTTTCTAGGTTTGAAGCTCTGATCTATGACCTTACACTCTCTCTTTCTCTAGGAGAGATGTTTGAATGTCAGCAAAACCTCTATCCCTGGGAAAGAAATGTTTTCAAAGCAAATGAAAATGCAGGGTTGCAAGTGAAAATACAAAGTATACCTTCTTGATTTAACCAAAAAGTTTCCAGGTAGATTTTAACAGGCAACTAATTGATTTAAGAAACAGGATATTTTGGTGCACACCTGTAATCCCAGAAGTTTGGGATACCAAAGCAGGAGGATCAGTTGAGCCCAGGAGTTCAAGACCAGGCTGGGCAAAACAGTGGGATCCCATCACTACAAAAAATTTTTTAAAAAATTAGCTGGCCATGGTGGTACATGCTTGTAGACCCAGCTACTTGGGAAGCTAAGGTGGGAGAATCGCTTGAGCCCAGAAAGTCGAGACTGCAGTGAGCTATGGTTGTGCCTCTGTATTCCAGCCTGGGTGACAGAGTGAGACCCTATCTCAAAGAAAAAAAGAAGATATTAAAGTTACATTCAAGATCAACCTTTAAAATACAAAAGATTTGAAATGGTACGAATAATGACGGCATACTTTTTAATTCAATTATTTTATCTTAAAAGCAAATTAGGGCTGGTAAATACGCTTTTATAATCCTTCTCTCATTTGTGTAACAGACTAAACCAGAAAGTCAGTGTATCTACTCAGGTCTGTTCGTCTTGTTTGATCCCAGGTCTTTGCAGCATGCAGAACATCCATTGAGTTGAGAAATTTTCTCTGTATTTCTTGAGAGGTTTCCCCCATCCTTGCCCAGCAAAGTTATGTCCAGAGTCACCACATACAGCTGCACAAGTGTGCACCGGACAATTTGAGGAGTTCTATTCAGATGGTAGTCTTTATACGTGGCAACCCTTTTAGTTCAGTATCATTTGAGTAAAAACACCGGCATCACTCTTCATTCAGCATTTTTTTATGAGCAAATAAGCTTTCACTCACTTAGAGGTCCTGGGCTCTGACCTAGGCAAAAACTGGGCAAGATCTATTCAAGGAGGAGGCCTGAGGTCTCCGATTCAGACAAGCACGTGATGATTTGCAAGTATCTCTATTCCCCTAGCCTCTACCGGGGGCTTTCAGTTACCTTCTCTCCCAAGTTAGAGCTACTATTGGAGGGCCTTGTTCAGGAACAAACTAGCCCTTTTGGTTACAGTGGGAGGAAGTGGACCCCGAGAGTCCTGATGCTCTCCAGAGTCTCTGCTCAGTGATGATGGGTGAGCCCTGGCTGGCTGTAGCAGCAATGGTGAGGAGGTGCTGGGAGTCCAAGACTCCAGTGTCTCTCCCCCTCCACATGGGGCAGAGGCCCAACTTCCAGTCTCATTTCCTGACTCCTCCATCTCTTCCACTCTGTCTCCCCAACACCCAGGTTGGGCAATCCAATTCACTTGTTTTCTTTTTGTTCTTTTTCTGTTTCGTTTTTATATCTCAAACATGTTAAAGAATTCACGTGTTTTCTCAGCTGTACATGGCATAGTGATGTCTTGCCACCTGGCCATTGGAAGGATAACGTGTGTGTGAGTCAGCACTTGGCTCACAGGAGGGTCTTGACAGTTACTGGTTTCCTCCCTTTCCTCTCTTTCTCTATGAAGCCTGCCCATTGCCCAAAGCCCTTCCCTCCCTCCACTGGCAAGCTCCTTATCCGGATCCCTCACTCTGCGTTCACAGCAGGGCCCAGCCCAAGTCCTCTATCAGTTCCAGAAACCACGAGTTGTCCTAATTGCCCTTCTCAGAAAGAGGTGGGACATGCAGGGCCAGAATGGCTCTTCCAGCCAGAGCAAGAGGAGATGAGGCACCATAGGCCAAAAGAGCTAATAAGAAAGCCCCACACCAGACACCTGGCCTTCTGCCCACTGCTGAAGATGCCGACAGCCTCTCCAAGCTGCCCTGACGGCCACCACAGGGTTTCTGGTTTGCAGGATTGTGGCCCTTCTTTCCCTCCTGATCTGTAAATCCAGGGCCCTGAAAAAAAAAAGCTTCTGAGCCCTGGAATTGGTTCCTTCAGTCCCCACAGCCTTCTCAGATTTTGTGCCCTGGCCAAACACAGAAAGAAAGCAACACTACCCCTCACTCCCGCTGGGGCAGCCTGGGAGCAGGTTTTGTGAGATCAGTCTCTGGGACAACTGGATGCTCCTCAGCCGGACCTCCACTGGGGCCGCTTTCCTTTCCTGCCCTTTCTCCCATGGGCAGCCAGAGGCCCCAGGGTTGACGTTTAGCTCTTCTCCCCAGAGGCCACTCCTGTTCCCTGCTCTGTACAACTGCTTTAGCACCTACGTTTGCTTAATTCCCCTTGCCCAGTGCTTCCCATCTCCCGTAATGACGCTAATGGACAAAAGAACGTGCAGGAGAGCTGCCCCGAGCTTCTGCCCCGCCGACTGGCCTGACCTATTGCTGCTACTGCTGCTGCTGGGAATCCTGGGGCATGCTGGGAGTCAGTCCAAGTGCATGATGGGATTTCAGTCTGTTCCTCCATGCATTTTGGGTTTGCTTGGAACAGTTCCAACTTGGAACTGTTGGTTTTAGTCCATGGTGTGCACTCCCTGAGATGAAGTTAAAGAACACCGTTGCCCAACAACTGGAGAGCAGGTGCTTCACAGGTTGAGCAACATGCCTGAGAGCTGGGATTATCAGGCACCCTGTTGTACCAATCTAGCTCTGGCCTAGAAGATGTCTGCGGTGTACCCTAGGCACTGGCGTAAGGACTCAGAGGAAAGTGCCTTTACCATCTCATCAGAGGGTTGGCTTTAAGGTCTGGTCTGCTCTTATGGGAGGCAAGAACTAAGTCCTGGCACATATTTAGGACTCTGAGATCCTATTCCCACCACAGGGCTTTGCTGCCCTGTGGAGCCCACCTGCGGACACATTTTTGGATCTGGAAGGTTGTGTGGAAACGGCTGCACATACTGAGGCTTAGTATCTTCAAACCACATGTCATGGTGCCCCATAGCCAATGGAACCCACTCATCACAGAATTTTACTGATCTCCTGGCAAGAGGAGTATAATGCCATTTTTCATGTTCCCAGGGGAGGAAATCAAGTAGGAGGAAAAACAGCAGAGACCTTCAAAGTACAAATACAAAGAAAGCAGAAGAGATCCCCTAGGTCTTCTGGTTTCTCAATAAGATGCAGAAAAACCAGATGGGGAGATTCAGTTCTCACCTTGGCTAATTCATGAAAATTTGAGGCAATGGCCAATGACTTACCAATTCAAATACCACAGAGAAGTTTGATCAGAAAAGATATCTCAGGACCAGAAGAACAGAAGAGAAGAAGAGCCAGAGGATGGGGATGCGCCTGTATCCCAGGCTTGTGTCAGTGCTGATGTGTGGCTGCTTGCTAAGCACCTCTGTAGCTCCAAACACTTGTCTCCCACTGGCAAGGATGGAATTCCTCAAGAAATTGGGTCTCCCTGGAGACAGCCACCTTCTGGAGTCTTAAGCTGAAGGATTATATGGGGAAATGTTGGACAGGGTTTTCATCCCTCTCCCGAGAGAAAGATGCAGGCTTCATTTTTACAAAATATTCTAAAATCGTATCTATTGAAGACAAAGAAGGGGTCTGCAGCCCAAGAAGTCCGATGGGTCTCATGCAAACATCCCATGCTGCCATTTTCATATGGATCTACACCCTTCAGACTACTTCGAGGTCATTCATTCTAGCCCCACACAGCCTTGCCCTCTTTCTCTGGGTCATAACTACAAAGGAAGCCAGAAAAAGACTGTTAACCAAGCCTCAAGAACTTGACTTCAGTTTTCTTCAGTTCAGAATCCGTGGTTTCTTGAAATATTCGCGAATGGAGGCATCTCGGGAGAACTCCATGCTCACTGTCACAAAAGGCATTTGGCTTTAGACATATTAGTTCTCTCCAACCCCCTGGGAAGTCTGGCTCCGATGCTCCAAGTTTGCCAGTCAAGAATCACACGTGCCCAAGAAAACCCTTGTCTGGATCTTTGCTCCAGCTCTCCAAGATGGCGGCAGCAGCAGCAGCAGCAACAGTTCTTAGGAAAACCAGCCAGTTCCCTCCCCGGGCTCTGCAGAGCAGCAGGACTGGCCACTCCAAAGGAGGCCACAGGGCTTGTGAGGCTGGAGTCGCCGGCAGGAGTCCTAATGTGGCCCTTGGTTTCTTGCAGACATTGATGAGTGCCTCCCAAGCCCTTGTCTGAATGGAGCCACCTGCCTGGATGCCATCGACTCTTTCACATGCTTATGCCTTCCCAGCTACGGAGGGGACCTGTGTGAGATCGGTACGGCCGTCTCGGCTTCAGCTAATGTTACTAACCGCTGCACCACCCCCACTCCTCCCTCACCTTTCCCTCCTAACCACAGGCTCCAGGCCCTGGCTAGGGCCCCCGAGGTCCATCTGGACAGCCATTTCAGGGGCCACAACGGCAAAGTCTGCCCCACTGATTCCCACTCTTCTTCTTGATCTTCTCCTTGAAAACCCTTTCCTGGAGCACTCGCTGATCTGACCTTCTCCAGGGCTTCCAGACCTACTGATGCCATCACCGAGGTTGGTGTATGGTTCAGACTAAGAGGACAGGTGCAGATTCTGAGCACTTGTCTGAAAGGAAGCTATGGGGTGGGAGTCACTGGTTTTCATTCCAGATGACAGCCACAGATCTTCTCTGTGTGGTCACGGGCATGGGACTTTTGTAGTTCCTTCATGGCCCTGGGAGCCCCTGTGCCACACTGGCCAAGCTGTCTTTCTCTTCTCCTGGGGCGAGAGCTGTGGTTGGTCTGCCCGAGATACCCCGTGTCACCAGCATGCTCAAATCATGCATGAGCAAGGACTGCTGCATGTCACCTTCCTCTCATCACTCTCGTGACAGCTGTCATGACAATGCCATGCCAGCCTCTGCTTTTCTCCCTCCCTTGTGTAAGGCGAAGGGCTGGCCAGAGAGAACAGAACTGTGTTACAACGGGAAGGAGCTGAGTTTCCTCTCTTGAGCCTTGCTGACCTCTCCATTTCTGCACGTAGGCAGGGCCACCAGTCCTGCCAAAAGGAGCTGTGTGCCAAGAACCCTCCCAGGGCCAGACTGAAGCCTCGGCTCTCTCACCTTTGGGGCTTCCTACTCTCCCCACCAGTCTCCTGGTTCTCGGGAGTTTCCTGACTCAGAAAAGGGGAGATGGAACCTTTGGATGCTTGTCACAATGGCTCAGACAGAATTGGAAGTGTGCAGGGGCTTAAAACCCTTTTCAATGAACTCTCAAGTTGGATACCCAGAAACTTCCAGAAAGCGCTGAAACTCCTGGTCCTAAGCAGTGTGGGGAGGTAGTTTTGGGTTGCACTGCCAAGGTTACAGACTGGTAGAGGAGCTTCTGGAAAAAAAAAAAAAAAAGCCTGGACATTCCTACTCCTTTGCAGCCTCCCACCCTCCATCCTCACCCCAGCACCCCAAGAAATTGGTATATGGGGTCTTGGCTGGGGTGGAAGCAGAGACTACAGGGGTTTTCTTCCCAGGATGCTAAAACATTTGCCACAGGGCTGGAGAGTCTGGGACTTCCATGCCGACAACAGCTGTTTGCTTCCAGACTGGAAAAGTGGGCTCTGCTGGAATGGAGGCAGGGTCCTCCTAGGGCTCTGTGCCCTGATGGAGCAGAGAGCTGGTGCCAGAGCCACCCAACTCGGCCCCAGGCCTGGGGGCCCAGCTAAGCAGGGCTGCATGCCCTCTCCCATTCCAATCCCGAGTCCTCCGCACTCCTGCCTTGGCTCTGTCCTGCGGCCTCTTCCAGTCTCCCTGGAATTGTTTCTGTTTCCTAAGAACTTCCAGCCTGCACAGCTCTGTCCTCCCATGCCCACCTCCCAGAGAAGCTGCACCCTCCAGCTCTGCCTGCCCAGCTCAGCCCTCAGCCACCGAAGGGGCCAAACACTGACCCCCCAAGTCAACCCTAAGATGATATCTCCGGCCTCTTCAGAGTGCTGAGCTACCTCCGAGGCCTCTCCCCTCTTTCCAGACTGCGGCCTCACCCCCGGAAGGCATTCGTAGCAGAGGGACCAGAGGCCTCCTCCACAGCCCCCCTACAGCTCTGCCCTCTTCTCCAGCTGCTGACCTCCCACTGTGCTCTCCCTCCACTGTCCCCAGCTGTCTGTCCCCTACTTGGCCAAGCAACTGGCCCTTCAGCCTAAGACTCCTTCCCCTCGGGTACTGGTCCTTCCATTCTGGGACAGCCAGACTACGGCGGCTCCCAATCAGGGAGGCTGCCATGTAGCTTGAGGGGTTTGTGGCCCTCCACCTGCGAGGCCCCAGGGGAAGAAGGAAGAGGGGGGCTTGGAATTCACTCTGTCCCACGCTGTGCTGGCAGATGTTTAACAAGCAGCTCTCGCAGGGGAAAAGGGAGCCCTGGTCATAGCGTCTACCAATTCCTGAGGTGTAAATGCTTCTGCCAGGGCCGGTTTAAAGCTGTCAGCATGTCACTGATGGCGCAGTTGGGAGGAGACTGAGAATGAGCTCTCTCAAAGCTGAGTGACCGGCTCAGCACGGTTCTGTCTCCCTCCCAGCCTGTCCAAGAACTCCAAGCCAGCCCCTTCTCCCGACTGAGAATCCATTACAAATTTAGGTTTGTGAGGAGAGACGCTCCTCCCCTCTTCCCATTCACCCCCAAAATAAAATAAAAAGCCAGGGCCCCTGGATCCCAGACCCCCAGTGGGCTATCTGAACCCCCAAGAGGCAGGCACAGTTGTGCTCAACTGAAGCCATCTCTGATCGATGGCCTTAGAGCGCTGAGTCTTCTCTGGACCCCAAGCGGACTTATTTCTGCTGCTCTGTCCCCACCCGAGATTCTGCAGGAAGGAAGCTGCCAGCTCCACTCCGTGCTCCAGCACTGCCAGCTGCCACTGCCCCCACACATTTTCCATAGCTCCTCTCCCCCACTCCCCCTCTTCCTGGAGCCCCTCAGAGACTCAGAACCATGTTTTGCCTTAAATCTCAAGACCTCCCACCTTCCCACCTCTTTTTACCTGGCCTGCTGACTTCTGCCAGCCCACCAGAGCAGGCATTCTTGGAGAGGGCGAGGGGGGAGGGTGTGGCATCAGGGAAGGAAAGGGCCCATGTGCAGAGGCTCCCAGGGGCCAGACCAGTCCCGACCGGAAGCCCCTCAGCTGGCCCTCTCCCTTCTCTTGAGGGCACGGCATTGAAGGTGGGGTGAATGCAGGAACCCATACCATAAGACTGGCAGCATCTGCCATTCCCTGGTGGCCTCTGCCCCTCCCTTCAAGCCCCTGACCTGTGTTGCAGACCAGGAGGTGTGTGAGGAGGGCTGGACCAAGTACCAGAGCCACTGTTACCGCCACTTCCCGGACCGCGAGACCTGGGTGGATGCGGAGCGCCGGTGTCGGGAGCAGCAGTCGCATCTGAGCAGCATCGTCACCCCCGAGGAGCAGGACTTTGTCAACAGTGAGTGCAGCGGAGCCTCTGGGGCCTGAGAGAAGAGGGGCGGTGTGGGCAAAGGGCCTCCCGTTTCAGAGGGCAGCAGACTGGGGGACAGGGACCTGGGGGAGGGGGACTGTGTTCCCGCAGTCTGAGCTCCCCGCGAGAAGACAGCAGTCTGTGGGGCCAGCAGCTTTGGCTACAACCAAGGCAGCCCACTGCCGGCCAGAGTCAGCCCAAGACTAAGCTGTGGCTGTCACCTGTCCATGCCAGCTTGGAGAGGTGGCGCAAAGTACACTCTAAACACGCCTGGGCTGAGACCCCTGTGAGGACATGAGAAGCAGGTGGCTTGCTCCTAGGAGCCCACCCACCTCCCTCCCTCCTCCATCCCCTCTGCTTCCATGAGCTCCAGTTTCTAAGACACCCTGGGGATGTCCAGCATGAGGCCTGACACCCTCACCCTTTCCCCAGACAATGCACAGGACTACCAGTGGATCGGCCTGAACGACAGGACCATCGAAGGGGACTTCCGCTGGTCAGATGGACACCCCATGGTGAGTTCTGCTACAGGCCCGGCTGATGGCCCAGAGGAGAGGAAGTGGGATAAAGACTCCTGGAGAGAGAGGCGTTCAAACCCCATGCACACACTGAGCAGCTGCGGGACCAGGAGCCCTGGGGGCAGGAATTGTGTCTCCTTCATCTCCACCTCTGGAGCCCAGCCTGGCGCTGGACAGATGGAGCTAATGACAGCATGAGGCAAGGATGGAGCCAGGAAGGGGGATGAAGGAGTATGGAAGCTTTAGAGGTTTCTTGCCTACACTGGACCCAAGTGTACTCAAGAAGACAGACAGAGAGCAACGTAGACGGCAGCCTCGCTTCTCTTTGTCCTGAAGCACAGCTGGAAGGATGAGCTTTGGGAGGGCTTAGGAGCCGCGTTTCTACCACCTATCCCTGCCCAAGCAAGGCAGCCTTTCGTGGTCAGCCCTGGTTGGCCCTTCTGGATAAGAGGAGCGGAATCAGCGCATGAACAGGGCCTGTGAGTCTTGGGGGTTCTGAGCTCCTGAGAAGGACCCAAGCCAGGCTGAGTGACCGATTCCCTAGAGGGTCCCCGGGTTCCATAGCCCCTAGAACAGCCCAGAGCAGACTCCTAGCAGCCTTTGTGTTGCTATCAGATGAGCCTGAAGTTGGGCTAAAAGAGAAAGGAGGTGACGAAGAGCCTCCATGGGGAGGACAATGGGGGCAGGCCACCCCGCACTTCGCTGCCTCTCCTTACTCGCTCCCCACTCCCGCCCACAGCAATTTGAGAACTGGCGCCCCAACCAGCCTGACAATTTCTTTGCCGCTGGAGAGGACTGCGTGGTGATGATCTGGCATGAGAAGGGCGAGTGGAATGATGTTCCCTGCAATTACCACCTACCCTTCACATGTAAAAAGGGCACAGGTAAGCTGGGGCTGGGAGCCGTCCGGGAGGATGGGATCCAGACCTCCAGCTGTAGGTGAGGCTCTTGCTCTGCGGTCGAGGGTGAGCTCCTTGTCTCCTGGCTGCTGGTGTCTCCTCACCTGCCCAAAAAGCAGACAGGAACGACCCTGGGATCCCTCCCGGCACCAGCATCAGGACCAATGGCAAGGGCGAGCTGTCTGCCAGGGACCATTTGCAGGGACAGCGAGCACATGAAGGTCACAGGCTAGAGGACAGGACTCCCACGCCACACTGCACACAGTCCCTTGGACAGCAGCACCAGAGTGACTCCCAAGGGCCCCCAGGTGGGGAGCCTCTCTGTCTTTGGGATTCCCAAGACCATCAGTCACAGAGTCATAGTTGTCGGGCCTCCATCCCTTGGCTTCCAGCCTGTGGACACTGAGTGCTGGCAGGATATCCCCACCGCCCCTGCTCATGACCTTGTGTCCCTGGCCTCCTTTGGCTCTTATTTTCCCCTAAACTGGATGTTTTCATCAAGAAGCCCGAGTCTGCCTGGCTCTGGCCCTCCACAAGTTTCTTCCTCTCTTTCTTTCCTTTTCTTTCTTTCTTTTTTTTCTTTTTTTTTTTTTGAGACAGGGTTTCACTCTGTCACCAGGCTGGAGTACAGTGGCACAATCTCAGCTCACTGCAACCTCCACCTCCCTGATTCAAGTGATTCTCCTGTCTCAGCCTCCCGAGTAGCTGGGATTACAGGCATGCTCCACCACGCCCAACCAATTTTTGTATTTTTAGTAGAGACAGGGTTTCGCCCTGTTGACCAGGCTGGGCTTGAACTCCTGACCTCGTGACCTGCCTGCCTCGGCCTCCCAAAGTGCTGGGATTACAGGCATAAGCCACTGCGCCTGGCTCTTCCTTTCATCTTCTTTTAATTCCTTTAAGGACCACCCCCTTTGTATTCCCTTCCTGCTGTTCTAAATTGTTGAGGAGCCCAGATGTTAGAGCCAGCGGCTTCCAGACTCTTAGCGCTGCATGAAAACGCCCAGGGCTCAGTGTCAGGTGTGGAGGCTGTGTCCCCCACAATGCTTCGGGTCACAGCCAGTGTAAGTCATCCCAGAAGACCCTACGAGACCCTTTGTAAAGGGTGTTTGCCCCTCAGTGGCCTGCGGAGAACCCCCTGTGGTGGAGCACGCCAGGACCTTCGGGCAGAAGAAGGACCGCTATGAGATCAATTCCCTGGTGCGGTACCAGTGCACGGAGGGGTTTGTCCAGCGCCACGTGCCCACTATCCGGTGCCAGCCCAGCGGGCACTGGGAGGAGCCTCGGATCACCTGCACAGACCGTGAGCATCACCCCTGCCCCCCTCGCTGAGCACAGGGTTAGATTCCGCCAGCACAGCCCTCTCCCAGGGACCCTGTGCCATCTGCAGGGTTGAGCAAGGGAGGGGAGGTCGGGGGGGTTTCTCGGTCACAAATCGCTGACCAGTGCCCCTAGAAGGTCCACGTACTTGTCCCAGGAGAGGGCTCACTTTCACTGAGAGGATGAAGGAGAAAAAGCCAGAAAGTCCAAGAAAAATCAAAACCAGGGAAGCTGATAAAGCCTCAGGTGCCTCACTGAGTCCCTGGTCGCCACAAGGGAGAGAGGGTAAGCTGGGGAGAGCCTAGGCATGCCCCCCTTTCCTTCCAGGTCCGCTGACACGTTTCCATCTCCCTTTCGCCCTAGCCACCACCTACAAACGCAGACTACAGAAGCGAAGCTCACGGCACCCTCGGAGGAGCCGCCCCAGCATGGCCCACTGAGAGGAGCTTCCAGGACGCACCCAGGACGCTGAGCCCAGGAGCCTGCCAGGCTGACGTGGACCCACCCAGATGGTGTCCTCTTCTTGTCGCTTTTTGTCATATAAGGAATCCCATTAAAGAAGGAAAAAATAAATCCCACATTGTGTATGCACCCACTCACCCCTCCAAATCACCAAAACCGCATCTAATTTGTCCGCCGAATGCCAAAGCAAAGCAAACTTACTATAACTCGTGGACTAAGTTTAGAGACATTTCTTCAACCTCCCATCGTGCCTTTTGAGGGACCAGTGCAGGGACAGGGGGAGAGAGGGAGGGGTTAAGTTAAATAAAGAAGATTATTTTTGTTTCCTGACTTTGTCCAAGAGCAGTGCAATCGTTGGTTATTTCACCTCCAGGGAGAGCTAGGGAGGGGGGGAGGACCCTGACAGGGCCGGACAGAGCCTGAGAGCACGAAGAACTCGGAACCGCAGCTGAATGTATTGGATGAGGAGCCGGGAGGGCTGCACTGTCTGCCTGAGGGAGAAGCCCTGGAGGAGAGGGGCGGGTTCCTGCCTCCTGCCAGGGTGAGCTGGCAGGGGAGAGCCATCAGAGGGACCTTCCGCAGCGTGGGGCTCGGGTTCCCTCCAAGGGTCCGTCTTCCAGTGTCCTCTTACCTGGGTCTGCCACCCTAGCAGGTGGAAACTTGGCAGGGCTGCTGGGGGCACTTCCTCCCCAGTGGGGGTGCCACCCAACCTTCTCCCCTCCCCACCCCCGCCCCCGGGACCGTGCAGGCACCAGGGTTCCGTGCACCTATTTATATTTTTGAAAACCGAAGATTATGATATTATAATAATAATAAAGACATTGGAAGAGATCTCTCTCTTTTCTTTTCCCTTTTTTAATTTAAGAAGAAGGCAGTCATGACCCGGAGTCTCCCAAAGGGACTCTTAGGAATGGTGACAGTGGAGGCAGGTTTTGATCCAATGATCCCAAGTTGGTGGGACTCTGAGCCTCTGGTCAGTTCAGAGAGCCTGGGACAGTCACAGCTGTTGTGCTTTGTTTTTACTAGGGCGCTGACGTGTTTGGTGGATGATCTGCATGTAAGCACAGGTGATATGTCTGTACACGTGTGCGCGCCTGGCTGTGCCTGTCACGTGTGTGATGTGTCAGTCAGTGGGTGCTGTGTGGATTTGCAAGTAAGCACTGTCAAAGAACAACTCAAGCGAGGCATCTGGTCACCTGGTGGTTTGGTTCTCTGTGGCCACACTGCTCATGTGGGTTGATAAACTGCGTCCAAGAACAGAGGCAAAAATCAGGATTTATAAGAGGGGAAGGAAAAAACAAACTGCAGACAGTGTGGGAACAGTGAATCTCGCTTACACATTTTCAGGGTGAACTGCTTGCCAGCTACTAACAAAAAGGCCTGGGCATTCTGCCCTAAGTACGCTCCAGAATAGCAATGAAAACAATTCCAGTTGTTTACAGACTCCCCCCACAAACCTTGAGAGTTGAGGCGGCAAGTGTGTCCCAGGCAGTGTCCTTCCCCCAGTGCCTCCCCCTCAGATGCCTCCCTCATCACAGTCGCTGGACACACACCATGGAGTCTTTGTGAATGTGTATGTGTTGATTAGTGCATGCCAGTGTGAGTTCCTGGGTCCTGGTAACTTTTCAGGCATAGGCGTGTGTACAGTTGCTTGTGGGTAGATATATGCTTGTACCTCTACCTCTAGAAAGAACAGTGGGCCAATCCCAGCACTTTGGGAGGCTGAGGTGGGTGGATCACCTGAGGTCAGGAGTTGAAGACCAGCCTGACCAACATAGTGAAACCCCATCTCTACTAAAAATACAATATTAGCCGGGTGTGGTGGCACATGCCTGTAATCCCAGCTACTCGGGAGGCTGAGGCAGGAGAATCGCTTGAACCCGGGAGGCAGAGGTTGTGGTGAGCTGAGATCACCCCATTGCATTCCAGACTGGGAACAAGAGCGAAACTCCATCTCGAAAGAGAAAGAGAGAGAGAGAGAGAGAGAGAACAAACAAACGAACAGTGTGCCAAAGTAAAGTGTACAGCACTGGTCACATAGTAAGTGCTCAATAATTACTTAATTAACTATTAATTAACTGATTCGGTGGCAGTGCAACTGTGAGTGGTTTTCAAACTTGAGTGAGCATCAGAATCACCTAAAGGGCTTGGTGATCACCGAGTGCCAGTTGGCATCCCAGACTTTCTGACTCAGCAGGTCTCTGGCGGGGCCCAGGTATTTGCACTTCTAACAAGATCCCAGCGACGATGCTGATGCCGCAGGGCACACTGCGAGGAGCACTGAGCAAAGGGAAGAACTGATTGAATCACTGGCTGGTGAGTGCAGCGGCATTCCTGTGCAGGGCAGCCAGTCTAGCTCCCTGAGGCCGGGGTGGCAGTGGGCAGCAAAGGGTGAGGCGCACGGAAGATCGGCCCCTAGGTCCAGGCCTCTGAGGTCCTCTGGAGGCACAGCTTCCTCTGCCTTCTGAGACACATCTCTAGTTCTCCTGCTGGGCCTCACAAAGACAGGCTGCCAAGCAGTGGGGATGGCGGAGACACAAGCCAGGCCCTCTGCCACCAGGACCGGGTGAACCACGGGGCAGGCAAGGCTAGAACCAGCCCACAGAGTTCCCTGTTCACCCCAGGGCGGGACCCAGATGACCTGTGACGTCTGGGCTCGAACTGCCCTCACCACACCCTTCAGGCAGAGGGCTGCACCCTGAGACCGAAAGAGATGGAGACATAGAAAAGGGCTGCGGATGGCAGGAGGCTGTCGTAGCACCATTTATTGTCCCAAGAAAGTACACACACCCGAGGGCCCCTCCCCACACAGGGGAAAATGAGAAACAAATGAGAACAATACAGATTCTTTGGAACTGGGGCGGGGTGGGGAGGGGAATTTCTCCCTTCCCTCAGATTTCACCCCGAAGCCCACAACTGGCTTCCGGCCCTGGCCCCTCAGTGGGCAGACTGGGGTTACCAGCTTCACAGAGAAGTCGAAGGGGACAGGAAAGGCCCAAAGCCCCGCTGCAGAGGCCCCCAAGGCCCTCTTCTTCCCCAGGCTGAGGGGCAGGGAGGGCTATGGCCGCCATGCCCTGACTGCCAGCAGCATTCTGGGCAGGACACCACCCGCTCTGGGCACCAACCCCCTTAATGAAGGGAGACCAGCCTGGATGGCGGAGAACCCTCCAGAAGCCCAAGAAACCACAAATGGCCCAGAGGAGCCGGCAGGAGGATTCCTGGAGTGGGGCATCCAGGAGCAAAGGGAGATACTGGGTTCTGAGTGCTTTACCAAAAATAGTAAAAAAAATGTCAAGAAAATTAAATTGAGAAGTATAAAAACAGTTAAAACAGCCCCAACCCACAAGGGAAAATGAACCACTCAATAAATACACAGCCCGTGTGGGAAAGCTGCAGGGGAGGGCCCAGGTCCTAGTGCTGGCGGTAGCAGTAAACACCATACAGGCGGCTCTGTGGGTCAGGGAAGCCAAAGCTTCGGACCCCAGGCTCTGGGGGCCCGCAGTTGGGATGCGGGTGAACTACAGGGTAGCGGGCGCTGCCATCTGCCAGCCAGCCAGCATCACAGCGGTCCAGGCCCTGGAACCTCCAGGCAGCAAAGAGCTGTCCCACCTTGGCGATCGTGGCACCATCTTCCTGGCAGGCCTCTCTCGCCTCCGTCAGTGTCAGCTTCTCAGGATGCTCCAGGTAGTACACCCACCCTGCAGGAAAGGGGGCGTGAGTGCCGGCAGCACAGCGGGCAGCCAGAGAGCACAATGGGGCCTGCAGAGATGCCAGCCCCAAAGATCCGTCTGAGCCCAGAGAGCTACCATGCTGTAGGCATCTGCAGAGAACACCTCAGGGAACACCTCCCAGTCTTCACCCTCTCCCACAGAGCTCTGTCCCACTTGCTGTAGAACCAGGGTCCCTCCAGTCATGTCTGCACTCCCCCACCACCCTTCCCCATTTGCACCCTGGGTGGGCTCCCCACCTAGGCTGGCCCAGAGTCTTTCTCGCATTCAGGCATTTACTGAGCTTCCCCCACCACACCCACCAGGCAGGGGACTGAGCCCTTAGCCAGAATGAGATGGAGACACAGGAAAGGGCTGGGAATGGCAGCACCCACTATGTGCCAGACACTTTTCCGAGGGCTTGGCATATGGCACTGACCAGTTTCTGTTTCTACCTGCTCATTTTCCTAAAAATGAGCTACTTTGTGAAGACAGGCTGTGTTTTATTCGTCTGTGATTCCCCAGAGCCTGGACTGGGCCCCAGCATACGGTAAGCACTCAGTAAACATTTGATGAATGAAGAAGCCAATGATCGGCATGAATCAACAGCAGCAAAGCACTCGAAACTCCACCGATGTGCTCCAAGGTTGGCTGGTGCTCTTGGCCCCCAGGTGGCAGTGCCAGCAGAGCAGACAGAGGGGGCCAGAGCTCCCCAGAAGCTGCCCTCCCACAGGTCCCAGGTGGGCACCAACCCCGCAGGCCTGGGCGTGGCCATTCCACTCACCCTTGAGGGCAGTAGCGAAGCAGAACACATCATAGCGGTGCAGGCGGCGGTGGCGGGGGCCGTAGCTTCGCACGCCAGGTGCCAGGCCAGGGCCGCCACAGGGCTGGCGGGGCAGCATGATGGGGTACTGCACCGTGGCATCCTGCAGCCAGCCCGCGTTGCACCAGTCCAGGCCCTCCTCCCAGGCCCGGAAGAGCTGCTCAAAGGAGGCCACCACCGCACCCTGCTCCGCACAGACCTGCTGGCCCTCGTGGAAGTTGAGCTGGTAGCGCCCCTGGGGAGACTGATAGGGAAAGACCACACCTGCAGGGGGAGGAACGAGGAGCTTCGAGGGTGGCCAGGGGCCCAGTGGCTGGATACCCCGCCCTCCTCCCACCTCCACGGGGACACATGCTCCCTGCAACACACACACATACATACACCGTCCCTCAGAAAAACTCAGCAAACCTCTGACCTCCCGTCCATTGCCACCTCTCTCCTGGGACTCAGCTGGTTCCCAGCAGTACTCAGAAAACATTCATGAGTTAAAGTAATTAATTAGTCAACTAATGTCCCCAACGATAGAATAGGAATGAGACCTAATTCACAGGGCTATCCCAGGCCCCTAGTGAGGTTGGGCCTCTCCTTTGGGCTGTAGGGCCAGGTGTGGCTCCCAGCTCTCCTCTCATTAGCCGGGACCCGATCATATATGTTATTATGAATGTGGAAGTTTCCTAGGAAAACGCAAGAAACCTTCTATGTGTGGCAGATAATTGTCAGGAGAAAGAGAGCCCTGGAGGCTGTGGGGAAAGGCTGGTGAGGGGTCCTTCCATAAGGGAGGCTCAAGGTCAGGGACGTCCTGCGGCAGGAGGCTTCTCTCTTTGTGGCCGGGGTCTGATCGGGGCCACAGGCTTCCCTCAAAGGATAGGTTCATGTTTGAAATTTTACTATAATAAAAAGTTTTGAAACTTTGGAGTTTCAGTCTCTACCAAGTCCATGAAACCTGACGGAGTAGAGGTGGCCCTAGGGGTCTGGGAAGACACTAATTGGCTGCCTTTGTTTACCCAGAGTCCTTGGAATCTCCTCCCTATGAGAGTCCCAAACCCCCAATCTCACCAGACACCTGGAAGCCAGGCACCTGGGCAAAGCCACTCTGGGCGGCAGAGAAGCCCATGGGCCCTGAGCCTCAGCTGGTAGCCTCCGTGTGTGTTTGCTGGGGAACTATTTCATGCCTGGCTCCAAATTCCTAGCCCTTGCAGCCCCGAGAATGGGGTGAGGGCTCCCTGTTTCTTAAGGCTGCCCCTGCAGACCCCAGACCAATGACTCTTGCAGGTTCTCCCCAACTCCACTGCCACCCTAACTTCAGGAAGGAGGAATGTGGCCCCTCTGAGCCACCATCTAAGCCAGGTGGACACTGGTGGCTAAGAGAGAGAATGAATTTCAAGGATGTACATCTTATCCTCATCACCACTGAAGGAGGTAAAGGAGGAGTGACTGTGATTCCCCATTTTACACCTAAGAGGCCGAGAGCTCCGAGGCAGGTTAGGCATTTACCCAGATGTCACAGCTGGGACGGGCTGGTGCTGGAGTCAGGTCACCTTCCTCTACCCCTGAACTGCCTCCCTAACATGTGGGAAAGATATAAGGACACACAGCCCCACCCTAGAGACAGAGAAGCCAAATACCCAGATTAAAGATCAAACAGGGACCCCACATACAAGATCTGGCTTGAAGGGTGTGGCTGGTTTGGACAGCACTGGATTTGTTTGTTTGGTTTTTTTTTAAAGGAGGTTTTTATATAATAATCAGGAGATCTCACATAAAAATATAAGCTTATCTTGCCAAGCCAGAAAATCTGGCAGATGGGGCCTGCATTCTGGTGTGGCATCATCAGCTGGACCTGAGTAGGGCGGGGGCTCCCTGGGGGCAGGGGGGGGGCCCAGGAGTGTGCCCAGTCCCCCTACTCCCATCAGCTCACACTGGGCTGCCTCATTCACTTGTGTTGCCTGCTACCTTTGCTTAAATCTGAGCCCCGTCTCTAAGCTGTGGAACCAGCTCTGGTTTTGCTCTCTGAATGGGATATGAATGAGAGCAGGTAGAGAGGGGAACAGCTTCTAGAGGCTAAGTGCTTGGGTTCAGACCCCAGCTCTGCCGTTTACAAGCTGTGTGACCTTAGGTAGGTTACTCGACCTCTCTGTGCCTCAGTTTCCTCATCTGTAAAATGGAGGTGGTAACAGTAGCTTCCCCCTGGGGTTGTTTTGAGGATTAAGTCCTTTTAAATGTCTAAAGCACAGAGGTCTGGATGCTTTCTCTGGTCCTCTCCACTCTGCCCTCAGGTCCCAGTGTCACCCAGTCCCTATCAGAGTCTCACCCCGCAGCTCCAGCTCCACCAGACCGCTCTCATCCTCCAGCCCGTCAATGACCTCACAGCGGTAACGCCCATAGTCCTCCAGCCGCAGATCCTGGATCTCCAGCGACACATCATGCTCCTTGTCCTGCCGCAGGTGCACACGGCCTTGGTAGTCCCCAAAGGAGCGGTGCCTCAGCCCAATGGCCACCAGCACGTCCTTCTCTGGGGACCCGTTCTCCGACAGCTTCCACCATTTGATGCGCACGCGCCTTGGGGAGACCAGGGCTGGCTCATAGTGGTAATGGCAGGGCAGGATCACGCTGGCCCCTTGGTAGGTGAACAGGGTCTCTTCGGGTGTCTCCACCACCAGCTTCACTCCGTTGAGGAGGTCTTGGGGGAGAGGTAGGGTGCAGATGAGACCTGTTTCAGCATGTCTGTACCCCTGCAAGGGCCACCACACACCTCATCCGCAGCTCCTCCAGGCTCAGATTGCAAAAATGACCACCAGGCTCCACCCCTCCCTGTATCCACGTGCTCTTTAACGTGACTTTGCGTCTGCTTCCATCCAGAGATGACATTTGTCCCCTCACCCCCTTGAATCTGCGCCGGCCTCACCCCTTGCTTTGACCAACTGAGTGCCTTGGAAGTGAACGCTCATCATGCCTGTTCTGAGCATGGTCCCAGGGGCCCTTTCTGCTTCCACCTTCTCCTTAGGACTTTGTCAGTTACCATGAGCACGTGGCCAGGCTCGCCTGCTAGAGGATGAGAGACTACACAGAACGGAGACGGGGTGCCCCAGCCGAGGCCATCCTACACCAACCAGCCCCCCGCTGACCTGCCCACCAGGGGCAGGCACATCTGCAAGATCTAACTGCACCTGTAATCCCAGCTACTCGGGAGGCTGAGGCAGGAGAATCGCTTGAACCCGGGAGGCAGAGGTTGCCGTGAGCCGAGATCACGCCACTGCACTCCAGCCTGGGCAACAGACTGTCTCAAAAAAAAAAAAAAAAAAAAAGATTGAAACTCACATCTATTTGACCCCAAGCCCCCTTTCCACTGGGGGGACCAAGGGAAGACACATTTAAGCTGGACCTTGAACAACTGGCGAGACTTTTAGGAAAAGTAAAAAGCCTAAGTGAATTGGGCCCCGTGACTAAGGGGCTGGCAACACAGGGAAACGACATCACCCCTTCCTCTGTCTTAGGCATGCTGGTCCACTGCAAGGGCCCTGCTGGGACATGGCTGCTGCATTGGGCCCTGTCCCTGTCCCAGCCTGGGACCTGAAGATCACAGCAGGAGCCAGGGAGGTCTAGATCACCCAGGGGAGTAAAGAGCTGGGCATGGAGGTCGCCTACCTTTGCCATGGCCATTGCCTGCGTTCTGGTCGATGGCGCTGTTGGCATAGTAGAAGCCATTGTAGAAAGGAAGTCCGTAGGCACCAGGCAGCAGGAGCAGAAGGACCAGGAGCAGCAGGCCCATCTCCTCATGCCAGGGTGACCTGGGCCAGGCTGGGGCCCCTGGGCAAACTGGGGAGAGGAGAAAAACAAGGCAGCTAGCAAAGCCGGGCAGTGCGGCCACATCACCTCCGGTCCAGCACCGCTCACTCACTCACTCAACTGCTCACTGCGGGACACCTTCAGCCTGCGTGCCAGACACTGTTCCCGGAGCCGAGAAGACGGCAGGGACAAACTAGATGACGGTCTTGCTTTCAGGGAGCGGCACCCCAAAGGCAAGACAGGCTATAAGCAGACAGATCCTAAGAAGGAAGTAGCAGGCAGCTAAAAGACAGTAGAGAAAAGTAAGCAGGACAGTGTGACAGGCTCAATGTTTTTCAAGCCAGAGGTTGGAATTTGAAAGGCTGTGAGGGGCATTTTTTAATGACACCAAATAAACTAGACTGGAATAGAAACCATGAGGACGCATAGATGATATGTTAAGTAAAGACGGGTCCTGCATTGAGAAACTTTTGTTCCAGTCCACAAATGTGTGTGGGAGGTGAGATAGAGGGTCACAGGGTAAAATGGAGTTTTATTCCTGAGCAAGGTCAAAAATAATGTTTTTCATTATAAAGTTATTTATTATTATTTTTTTTACATGCTAAAGTTTTTACATACTAATGTTTACATATATATCTTTGCCCAGGCTGGTCTCAAACTTCTGGCCTCAGGCGATTCTCCTGCCGTGGCCTTGGGCTGGAACTACAGGCATGCACCCAGCCTGTGTGCATTTTTATTTGGTTTGGTTTGGTTTGGTGTTTGGTGGTGGTGTTGTTTTAGTTCGTTTTTTTTTATTTTTATTTTTTTGAGACTGGGTCTTGCTCTGTGACCGAGGCTGATGCGCAGTGGCGCAATATCAGCTCACTGCAACCTTCACCTCCTGGGTTCAAGTGATTCTCATGCCTCAGTCTCCCAGGTAGTTGGGATTATAGGTGTGCACCACCATGCCCAGCTAATTTTTGTATTTTTAGTAGAGACAGGGTTTTGCCATGTTGGCCAGGCTGGTCTCGAACTCCTGACCTCAAGTGATCTACCCACCTTGGCCTCCTAAAGTGCTGGGATTACAGACGTGAGCCACCACACCCGGTAAGGTCAAAAATAATTTTTTAAAAATTTTTTTGAGACACAGTCTTGCTCTATCACCCAGGCTGCAGTGCAGTGGCACGATCTCGGCTCACTGCAACCTCCGCCTCCTGGGTTCAAGTGATTCTCGTGCCTCAGCCTCCTGAGTAGCTGGGATTACAGGTGTGTGCTAACATGCCCGGCTAATTTTTGTATTTTTAGTAGAGTAAAAAATACCAAAAATTTTAGTATTTTTAGTAGTAGTACAAAATACTAAAACTTTTGTATTTTTAGTAGAGATGGGGTTTCACTATGTTGGCCAGGCTGGTCTCAAACTCCTGACCTCAGGCAATCCACCCATCTCAGCCTCCCGAAGTGCTGGGATTACTGGGTGAGCCACCACGCCAGGGTCAAAAATAATTTTCGAACACCATGCTATCTTGGGAGCTATTCCAGGTTAGGTGATCACTCAAATAAAAGAGGTAGCCGACACATGGGCTGTAGTTTGATGATTTGATTTTTTAAAATATTGCATTAAAATATTATGTCTTGATTACTAAGATTTTTAGGAAACTCCCTTCCTCCCCCGCTTAAATCTCACACCCAGAGATTTACTGAGAGATTTACGGAGAGAGATTTACTGGCTCACTCATCTCACTCTAGCCCTGCTCACCTGCCATTTACTGAGCCCTCTTAACAATTAAAAGATGGGATCCACCGGGCATGGTGGCTCATGCCCGTAATCCAAGCACTTTGGAGGCCAAGGCGGGTGGATCACCTGAGGTCGGGAGTTCAAGACCAGCCTAACCAACATGGTGAAACCCCATCTTTATTTTATATATATAAAAGATAGGGTCACTCCTTAAAGGAGCTTGGTCCAGGGAGAGGGCAGAGTCGTGGGCAGGCAGTCTTGATTGCTGTGTGGGGAGTACCAAGATGGAGGTACAGAAACAAGAATGTCCAATGAGACTGAAGGCGCATGGAGTTTGCCGGGCGGAGAGGGACTGACAGGTTTTTCCAGCAGGGCACTGCTACTACAAAGATGCAGAGGCCAGCAAGAGTCCCGAGCCTAGGGGAGCTGGGGGTGTGCAGGAGGGCCTCCATTTCTCCCACACACCCCAAGTCCATTGTCTGCCCTTTTCTGCCATGCATTGGTCTCTGGGTCACTTATCCCGGTTCCCCAGCCCTCTGGCTTCCAGTGGGATTGGCCAGTGGGAGGCACTCAGAGAAGACGGGAGGAAGGGGAGAGAAGGAAGACAGGCATTACCTCGAGGCTCCCTCCCCACTCCAGTGCCTCTGCCATAGTGTGCCTGCTGCTGCTGGTCTCTGCGTCCCCAGCTTCCTTGTTGGGTCCCTTCACCCCACTCTGTAGTAGTCTAGAAGTGATTCCTCCATTGGAATTATCTGGGCTGAATTCTGCTTCCTGCCAAGACCCCAACTGCCATGGGGTAGAGAAAGAGGGGTCACAGGGCCAGTGTCTGGATGTCTTGGGTATCAGCCACAGAAGCATATCCTTTTTTTTTTTTTTTTTTTTTTTTGAGACAGTCGCATTCTGTTGTCCAGGCTGGAGTGTAGTGGTGTGATCTCAGCTCACTACATCTCCTGGCTTCAAGTGATTCTTTCTCGTGCCTTAGTCTCCCGAGTATGTGGGATTACAGGTGCACCAACACACTCCACTAATTTTTGTATGTTTTTTAGATATTAGGTTTTGCCATGTTGGCCAGGCTGGTCTCAAACTCCTGGCTTCAAGTGATCTGCCAAAGTGCTCCTAAAGTGCTGGGATTATAGGCATGAGCCACCATATCTGGCCAGAATCCTATTCTTTGTCCTGGGGGCACAGAAATGGTTTTAAGCAGAGAAGTAACAAGATCAGACTCACATCTTAAGAGACATCCCTACAGGAGCTGAGTGGAAGGTGGACCTGGGGGCAGCAAGACCAGAAAGACAGCAGGCAACTGCAAACATAACTATGATTATCATGTGCAATGCAGAAGAATGCTTAGGGTGTGAGTTAAAATAGACAAAGCAGAACATACAATTGCCTCTGTTATGATTGCAACCATGTGGTCTTATGAATGCCTGTGTACAGGATCTAGAAGGGGAGGAAACCCTTAAAAGAAAGAAGAAAAGAGGACAGAAGGAAGGAAGGAAGGAGGGAGGCAGAGGGAAGGAGGAGGGAGGCAGGCAGGCAAGCAAAGCATTGGCTAGAGTGATGGAATTGTGGAGGAAACATTCTCGTTTCCCGAACAGTTAGGAGTTCTTGCTGGAGACAAGAAAATGCATGTGGAGAAAGTTGAGAGGCAGAACCCACCATTCTCTTAGACATCTTCACAGAAATCCCAAGGCCCAGATGTGCCACCTGTGCTGTGCCCTGTAGCCAGGACTCTACCAACTCTCAGACCCCGCTTCCTGTCCAAGAGTAATTCCCCTATTGACACCCATAAGGCCTCTTGGTGATGGAGAATGGGGAGGCCTAAGCACAATGGGGCAACCTGGTACAGAGTTTGGGAACTGAAAGATCGGAGTTCAAATCCTATCTCCAACACTTATTCACTGCGCGGTTCTAGGCAAATTTCCTCAGCTGTAAAATGGAGATCATAAAACTCACTCTGGTACATTTCTCACCAATGCATTCTAGTTTTCTCCTAAAGTAACAGAGGTCTAGATGGGTGCACGACCACTCAGCTGAAGACTGCACTTCCAGCCTCCCTCACAGGTAGGAGAGCTATGTGACTCAGTGGCGGCAAGCAGAAATACCATGTGCCATCCAGGCCTGGCAGTTAAAACAATTACAGATGCCTTTCCCTGGCATTCTTTCCCCCAACCTTCTGGAAACCACAGTAGCCAGCTCAGAGTCAGAGATAAAAACCACAGCTTGAATGGCAGAACTGTCCATCGGCCCTGGACCTCCTCCACTTGCACTGTCCCATGAGAAAAACACAGTCCTATAGAATTTAAGCCCCCACTATTTGCATCTCGTTTGTTTATTTTTGTTTATTTGAGATGGAGTCTCACTCTGTTGCGCAGGCTGGAGTGCAATCAGTGGCAAAATCTCAGCCCACTGCAACCTCCACCCCCCAGATTCAAGTAATTCTCCTGCCTCAGCCTCCTGAGTAGCTGGATTACAGGCACCTGCCACCACGTCTGGCTACTTTTTGTATTTAGTAGAGACGGGGTTTCACCCATGTTGGCCAGGCTGGTCTTGAACTCCTGACCTCATGTGATCTGCCCACCTCAGCCTCCCAAAGTGCTGGGATTACAGGTGTGTGCCATCATGCCTGGCCTGCATTTCTTTCTCAACACAGCTTTACCTCACTTATCCTAAAAATACACACACCATAGCATTACTATGCTCAGCATAAAAGTATTAACAGCTGAGCACTTAGTCTGTTTTTTTTTTTTTGAGACCAAGTCTCACTCTGTCGCCCAGGTTGGAGTGCAGTGGTGCGATCTCAGCTCGGTGCAACCTGAGCCTCCCGGGTTCAAATGATTCTCCTGCCTCAGCCTCCCGAGTAGCTGGGATTACAGGTGTGCCCCACCACATCCAGCTAATTCTTTGTATTTTTAGTAGACACGGGATTTCACAATGTTGCCCAGGCTGATCTCGAACTCCTGGGTTTAATCAATCTGCCCACTCGGCCTCCCAAAGTGCTGGGATTACAGCTACCACACCTGGCCTCTCTCACTTAATCCTTACCATTACCCCAAGAGGCGAGCCTAGTAGTGTTCCCATTTTACAGATGGAGAAACCAACGCACAAAGCGACTAAGTCATATGCCCAAGATCATCCAGCTAGGAAGTGGCAGAGCTAGGATTTGAACCCCCTCCAGCCCCAAAGCCTGGAACCACGATGCCAAATTCATGGAGGTGACTGTGTGGCACACAGCCCAGTGGTGCCTGGCACAGAGCAAATCCTTGTAAAAGTTGGTTTCCTCTCCCTTCCTTCAGGCTCCACATCTGGAACCAGGAGACAAGTGGGGCCAGGACTTGATGCTGAGCTTGATGTCCCGGGCTCCACCCTGTCCCTGGGCACCTAGAGTCTCCTTGAGCAGAGGGGCTCCCAGCTGCCGCTGACAATGTCCAGCCCAGTCCCCTTGGCAGTGGATAGCTCCCCAAATCAGCTGGTGTCCTGCCTGGGCGCTCAGACCTGGGCTCGGTATTGGAGCAGGACACATTGCATCCTGCTGAGTTACTTCTGGCAAGTTCAACTCTCTGCCTCCATTTCCTCATCTATTAAAAAAAAAAAAAAAAAAGGAATTTAAGGCTGGGCGTGGCGGCTTACACCTGTAATCCCAGAGCACTTTGGGAAGCTAAGGTAGGTGGATCATCTGAGGTCAGGAGTTCGAAACCAGCCTGGCCAACGTAGTGAAACCCCTACTAAGCCTCTACTAAACCTCTACTAAAACTCTACTAAAAAATACAAAAATTAGCTGGGTGTAGTGGCAGGTGCCTGTAATCCCAGCTACTAGGGAGCCTGAGGCAAGATAATTGCTTGAACCTGGGAGGTGGAAGTTGCAGTGAGGCAGTAAACCGAGATTGTGCCACTGCACTCCAGCTTGGCTGACAGAGCAAGACACCATCACAAAAAAAAAAAGGAACCTGATGGGCTGTGGTGATGATTATGGCATGTAGCAGGTGCTCAACAAATGAACATGGCAAAGATTTCAGGCTCTAGAAGGAGACTGGCCACCTGGATTCAGTTCTGGCTCCACCCACCACTAACTGTCTGTCATGGGACAAGTCACTGCACCTCTCTGAGCCTCAGTTTCTTCATCTGTAAAATGGGGGTCGCAAGCTGGGCACGGTGGCTCATGCCTGTAATCTCAGCACTTTGGGAGGCTGAGGTGGGTGATCACTTGAGGTCAGGAGTTCGAGACTAGCCTGACCAACATGGAGAAACCCCATCTCTACTAAAAATACAAAAATTAGCTGAGTGTGGTGGTGGGCACCTGTAATCCCAGGTACTCGGGAGGCTGAGGCAGGAGAATCGCTTGAACATGGGGGTCAGAGGTTGCAGTGAACTGAGATCTCAACATTGCATTTTAGCCTGGGCAACAATAGCGAGACTCCATCTCAAAAGAAAAAAAAATGGGGGTTATGACAATACTAACCAGAAAATACTTCTGTGATGATTAAGGGAGAGAATATCTGCCGAGCACCTAGAAAACTGCTTGATAAGGAGCAAGCAAGGGGAGAGTATGACCTGCAACTACCCCTGTGAGCAGTTCACACAGTGAGTCTTCCACCATCTCAGTGGCTCTTGCTCCTCTTTCACTGCCTGAGAGAAAGCGGTCACCCCTGCCTCCTCTTCACAGTTGAGGAAACTGAGGCCAAGAGTGTGGAGGTCAGTGAACTACCCGAGGTATTATTTTTGTCAAATATCTTGAACTTAGAGAAAGTTGACAGCCAGCCCTTTGCTTTTCCCAGGCACCTCTTACCTAGGGACCCCTCCACCTAAGACCAACAAGCTGAGCCTGGGCTTGGAGGGAAGGTGGGTGCCATGTCCCCGTCAGGTGCACATCAGCACTGGGCTGCCCGGGAGTACAAGTCCCCCAGGTACGAGCAGGAGGCGGCATCAGCCGCGAAGTCTGCCTGAGCGCGGCTCCCAGCGAGAAATTTGACATCCCTGTCCCTGTTTGGACAAGGCTTGATGCGCACCTTTGAAACCCGCAGCCCCCAGGAAAACGAAAGCCGGACACGTTTCCTACCAGCATTCCCAGCAGGCTGGCCCTGCGGCTCCCAGCGCCGCAGAAGAGGAACCAGGGCGCCTCTCAATCGCCGCCCCGCTGCTGCAGGGAGCACAGGTGCTCCGAGGGTCAGCGCTGGGCACCGACGTCCGGGCAGGGTCACAGGCTGCCTGCGGCCACCCAGCGAGCTGGTGGCACGACTGAGTCCAAGAGCCGCGCTGTTTCCATCCTGGCAGCGCACGAGCCTCCGTTCCTCCCTAGGGGTCGCCATCTCCCACCCAGGGTTCTACCCTCCACCCTCCTCCCTGCCCTTCTGGCCTCGCTGTGCCTGGGGCAGAAACCTGGTGAGCGAGGCCTGGAACCCACAGGCATCCGCTGCGTTTGCCCCAGGGCTGCCAGATCGGGCCGGCCGCGGTCCGGAGGCGCAGGTTGCCCCCAGCCGCTCCCAGGGCTCCCGGCCCCCAGATTATTCACAGATGCCCAGGAGCAGACTGGGGCGCCGCGGACGGCACTGGAGGCAGGAGACCTGGACAGACGGCACGGGAGGGAGCCGAGCGGCCGCCGGCGGAAAAGGGACTGGAGCTGGACGGCGGTCTCGGAGGCCACGGGGTCCATTCGGGCTCTGCGTCCTCGCGGTGGGCACGAGGGTCCGACGCGAGTCCGCCCGCGCCCTCGCGCAGCTCCCACCCCACTTGTGCCCGGTGCGCCCCTCGCCTGCGATCACAGCCCATCTCAGCCCGGGCCTCCGCAGTGCCCAGCCCACGCCTCCTGCCCCTTCCCCGACCCTGCCCGGGAGGACCCGCAGGGCACCCAAAGCGGGAGGGAGGAACCCGGCCCGCACACAGCCCCAGAAGCCCGGCGACCCCGGAGCCACGTACCGTCGCCCCAGACAGCTCCTCGACAGCTAGAGCGCTCGGGGACCGCGAGCTGTCCCGGTCCAAGGCAGCAGTCGGATTTGGGGAGCTTAAAAGGCCAGAAAGGAAGCGGCAGCAGACAAACCCCCGCGCTCCCGGTGGACCAGCCCCTTAAAGGAACACGAGCCTTTCCCTCCTAAGGGCTAGGCACGAAGGGAGGAGTTGCTGCAGACTTGAGCGGTCTCCAGACTGGCTGGGAATCCCCGCAAAGGCGGTGTGCAAGAGTTGAGGATTTCACGTCTTGGGAAAGGTGAGTAGGGGTGGATTAGGAACGTTTGGGTCCCCTTTGAAAGGCTAGTATGCCAAAAACAGTGGGAGTAAGCAGGGAAGCTCCTGTCCGGCATTCTGCGGCGAGCTAAGGCTGCTCCCCACCTTTGGGTGTGGAAGGGGCGAGACTTCTGTATTACTTTCTTTTCCCAATAGGAAGCAATGGAGTGAGGCCGGGCGCAGTGGCTCACGCCTGTAATCCCAGCACTTTGGGAGGCCGAGGTTGGTAGATCACCTGACGTCAGTAGTTCAAGACCAGCCTGGGCAACATGGTGAAACCCCGTATCTACTGAAAATACAAAATTAGCCGGGAGTGGTGGAGCATGGCTGTAACCCTGGGGAGGCTGAGGCAGGAGAATCACTTGAACCCAGGAGGGAGAGGTTGCAGTGAGCCAAGATCATGCCACTGCACTCCAGGTTGGGCAACAAGAGCGAAACTCCATCTCAAAAAAGAAAGAAAAAAAAAAAAAAACAAGGGGTTGCTGACATCTTCCTGCCCCTGAGTTCGGCCATGATGAAATACTGGCAAGATTCCTAACTCACTGTAAGGCACACAGCAGGTGCTATCTTCAGGACATGGGGCTTGAATGAGTGTCCCTGGCTGGGAGGGAACCATAGGATAGAATGCCTCTGTAGCCTGCAGGGGCAATCAGGTTTCTGAGTGGTCCCCCAACAGGGGTGGGCCTCCCTTTGGAATCCATCTGTCAGCACTGCCATCCAAGCAGCCGTTCAGGATGCCTCTGTTTGGACAGGGTGTTTTCTTTCCTGTCCAGATCAATGGGGGCGCTGGCCTGTACAGTCTGATGTTTCCTCAGCAGCAAAGACTAAGGAGATCCTTCAGCTTTGGCTGGGGGAAGGGTCGAAGGCTCACAGGATGACAGGGTCACAGAGCCCAGAGCCTCTTAACACAGTCTAAGTTGGCCCATGACTGTGTGTGTGTGTGCATCCGTGCATGCGTGTGTGTGTGTGTGTGTGTGTTACACACAGCCAGGAGCAAATCAGAACACAAAGAACTGAGATTAACAGGTAAACAGAACCTAAAAGGAATGCCAGGCTTGATGGGCAAAAGGGAGCCAAAAAAGGTTCCTCTGCGGGCTCCCGACGGGAGAGGACGGACAGCAGGGAGAGCGCATCTGGTTACATAAGATGAGCTGAACATGCCAGCCAGGGGTAGGGGCAGCCAGCAGGTGGACTCTTAACACACCCTCTACCGTGCAGTTGGGCAGAAAAGGTCAATGTGTAGAAGTGATGGTAAAAGCTGGGCAAATGGAAGACACTGCTGAGGGAGTGAAGCCAAGGAAGGAAGGAGGGGTCAGGAGTGAAGGGACTCCGCTCCCGGGTCCCAGGAGGGGGACTTTCAGAAGACTGTGGCCAACCATCCCAGAACAGAGATGCTTCTCCCACTGTCTGCTCATCCCGAGGAGAGGCTGGAACAGGGGTTCAGGGCAGGAAATGCCTCCAAGAAGGAGTCCTGAGGCTCGAAGCCACCCAGAAAAACTTGGCTCAAAACCCAACCCACACCGCTCCACAGAAGAGAGCTGGAAAACAGGAAGCAGTAGGTCAAGGGACCCCCAGAAGAACGGCATTCCCCATCCTCAGTTCCTAGGAAGACCACTGCCTGGACCTTTTATTCCGACCCTGCCAGGCCCGGGAGCCCAGCATCCGTAGGTCTCAGAAAGGAGCCACTTTCAGATGCATTTCCCGGGTGTGGTTCCAGCAAAGCCACGCCCTCCCTTTGGCAGCCCAGGGGCCCCACCTCCTGCTGCTCAGAAGCACCCTCTGCCTGCAGAGCATAAGACAGCTTCCAAAATTTGGAAAAATTCACCTTGAAAACGAGGGTAGCTTTTCGTACACCCCTTCCCAAGCTAGTCAAGCCTCTGACTACAAGTCACGCTCCCAGATCAGCAGGACACTGGCCTCCATGGCCCACCCCAACTTCTTGATGGCCCCCACACAGGGGAGAGCAGCGAGGGTACCCCTAGAGCACACATGCCAGTGGCCGACCAGGAACCAGTTCAGCCAGGAGGCCTCGTGCCCGCTTGGCAGAGCCCTGCCCCTCCTCCAGTCCCATGCTGCACCCACCCTAGAAACTCCCACAGTTTTGAAGGCGCCCAGGTTCACTGGATTCCTAATAGTTTCTCCAGCCCCACTCCAGTTGCAAAGAGAATGGAAACTGCTGCAGGGGAAAACCAGCTGCCCCAGCCTGGCCTGTCTTCCTGGCAGGAAGGGAGCGAAGGCATTCAGGAGACAGCGTCTGCCAGGTGCTCGCTGGGCCCCTGACCAGGCAGCAGCTATGGGTCCCTGGGCCAGATAGGCATGGGGGTAGAAAGCAGAGGGAAGAAGGAAAGTCGGGCTTTGAGGACCTGACTCCCTCCAGGCCGCCATGGGCCACAGTCACCCTCCACCTGCTATTGCGCTATCTGTAGTCAGGCAGGTGACAGAAAGCAAGCCGGGGCTCAGGGAGGACCACAGGTGGGAGATGGGGAAACCAGCGCAAATTAAATCCCATCCCCATGGAACAAGAACGAACCACACCAAGAGTTCCCGTGAAAAAGATAAATATATTTTGGAAGCTGCCTGTGTCCTCTGGGGTGAAGAACCAGCACAGAGGGCCCTGAATGCCCACCCTGCTAACCCGCCCACATCCTCCTCTGACCTCGCTCCCGTATCTCCCCATGGACCTGCCCTGCCCCCTTCTGTCTCACTGGGCTTCAGGACAAGGGACAAGAGAGGTCTCCAGGGGGACAAGGGGAAGTGTCTTGGGGGCAGGGGGCAACAGCAGTTGTGGCCACATGGTACCCCAGGGCTGACAGGCAAGAGGGTATTATCTCCAGCCTGGCGCTTGCGGGCCTTTCTTGAGGTCACCATGGGAATGTGATGTGTGGGAGAGGGGCTAGGCGAGCAGAGACACATGCGACTGGGATCGGGGCTCTGGACAGGGGCAGGGAAACCACACGCCCTACTTTGCCCTCCCGTCAGTCCCAGATCTACTCAGCTCCCTCGGTGCCTAAGAAAACAGGACAGTGAGGGCTGGGAGTTAGGGGCTGGGGGCTAGGGGCTGGGGGTTAGGAGCTGGGGGCTAGGGGCTGGGGGTTAGGGGCTGGGGGCTAGGGGCTGGGGGTTAGGGGCTGGGGGCCAGGGGCTGGGGGCCAGGGGCTGGGGGTTAGGGGATGGGGGTTAGGGGCTGGGGGCTAGGAGCTGGGGGTTAGGGGCTGGGGGTTAGGGACTGGGGGTTAGGGGCTGGGGGTTAGGGACTGGGGGTTAGGGGCTGGGGCCAGGACCAGTGAGAGGTGGAGGGTGAAGAAGAGCAAGGGGGGGGGTGACCATGCTGCCTCTGAACACCCTCCCCTCCCCAGTCCCCAGCCCCGTGGTGATTTAAAGGGGCTGAGGAGGCAGGAAGTGGCAGGCCCGTGGAAAGCAGGAGGACCTGGGGGTGGCAGGTGGCCACTAACAGCCAAGCAGCTCCAGGCGCAGGGCGACGCGGTTGTGCCAGGCCACCGGCAGGACACGCACGTAGCGAGCCAGGAAGGGCTTCTCAAATAGGTTCTTCTTGTGGGAGTGGTTGTCCCAGTTGCCAGGGAAGATCTAGAAGCAGAGGGGCTGTCAGGAGGACCCCAGAGCCAGCCCCCCGCCCTTCAGGGCCCCAGGCCAGACTCCCAGGAAAGTGATGATGAAGGCATGGAAGGGGTGGGCTGCCGGACTGGGCTCACCTTGCTGCTGCCAGTCCTGCGGTCCTGGTACTCAGTCCACTTCATGCTGTCATTACTGTAGGCCACCTTGTAGGATGCCACAAACTGGATGGAGCCAAAGTTACGGACCCCCTGGGTGACGATGCCCGTCACCTGCTTCGGGGAGCCCAGGTCCACCTACAGAAGAAACGAATCACATTTTCTCCGCTGGGACCATCTCCAGTTAGGTGAAAAGAGGCAGACACACTGAGGCATGAATTCTAGTTT
This sequence comes from Cheracebus regulus, assembly GCA_963574635.1. Classification (NCBI taxonomy): domain Eukaryota; kingdom Metazoa; phylum Chordata; class Mammalia; order Primates; family Pitheciidae; genus Cheracebus; species Cheracebus regulus. Next base: position 69,457 of record CAUYQU010007427.1, read on the forward strand.
TGAAAAAAAGCTACTTGGCCGAGCCTCAGTTTCCTCAGTTATAAAATGGGCATAAGGCCAGACATGGTGGCTCACGCCTGTAATTCCAACATTTTGGGAAGCCAAAGTGGGTGGATCACCTGAGGTAAGGAGTTCGAGACCAGCCTGGCCAACATGCTGAAACCCCATGTCTACTAAAAATACAAAAAATTAGCTGGACATGCTGGCAGGTGCCTGTAATCCCAGCTACTAGGGAGGCGGAGGCTGCAGTGAGCCGAGATCGCGCCACTGCTCTCCAGCCCGATTGACAGAGCAAGACTCTGTCTCAGAAAATAAAAAGGGGGCATAAATAATACCACCTACTTTGCCATACGTGGTGTTAGGCACCTCACTGCTATAGAGCTCAGAGTCTGGGCCCCAGCCAACCCCACACCAACCCCTCCCTGAGACCTGCACTGCGGTGTGATAGGAAGAGGGACAGGAAAGGCCACAGCCTGGAGGGGCGTGGACCGCTCTGGAGGCTCCCTGCAGTGCTGCTCACAGTCTGACACTGGTCCTGAGGGTGTCCCCAGGCAGGCGGCTCCTCACGGAACCCAGCTCCGCAGTGTGCTCCACAGGGCCCTGAGCCAGGCCTCCTGTCCCCAGTCCCTGACCTCCCTGGAGAGCCTGCCAGCTGCGCCTGGACACGCCAATTCCCCAACATCCGGGTGCCAACCCAACTCACTGCCAGCCAGCGGGTGGGCACTAGGCAGAGTGCCATCCTGCCAGCTCAGTTTCCGCATCTACAAAGCAAGCCCTGGTTTTCATGACTCTTTTGTTTCCCAGTTTCAATGACATACAAGGGCTGTCCCATGGTGGCGTCTTAGACACTGAGTCTGTGCTCAAGGGGAGAGGTCCCAAGATGCCTGGGTCATGGCTCCCTCTTCTACCTCCACTGTGCTGTCCATAGGCTGAGCGTTGTCAACCCTGTGCAGCCCATGGAGTGGCTCTTCTCCTGTACACACACACACACACAAACACACATACAAATACACACACATACACACACACATACACACATATATACACACATACATACACACATATATAATACACACATACACATATACACACATACATACACATGTACACACATACACGTACACACACAAACACACATACAAATACACACACATACATACACACCTATACACATATACACACACACACATGCACACACACATACACACACACACACACACACACACACACACACACACACACACACACACACACACACACACACACACACACCCCTCTCTCCACCTGGGTGGAAGCAGGATCAGGAGAAGGGGTTACAGGTGGGAAGAAGAAAGAAAAGCCGAAGGAAAACAAGGCTTTTCTAGAACTCTTTGGGGAGCAGGAGCCTGGGCTGGAGAGAGGTCAGAGATCTGGCAGCCTGACCTTACCCCACCCAGCCCCATCCCTGCGTCCCAGGCGGAGCTGACCCACCTGCAGCCACTGATCGTTGTCGTAGCTCCCCGCCACCCAGGCGTTGAAGTTGCCCTGCTTGTCCAGCCGTGCATAGGAGGGGTTCCAGCTGAAGAGGTGCAAGCCCCAGGTCTTGTAGCTGCTGGAGGCCGTCATCTGCTTGTCTGGGATGCTGTTATTCTTCAGGCCCAGGGGATGGTGGCATCCTGCCAGCAAGATGGGCTGTCATCTGGATCTGGGATCCAGAGCTCCCAGGGATGGGAGCGCAAGGCAATGAAACGGAACACACTGTGGAGCCAGAGCAGCCCCTGGCACGCTCTTGGACAACAGAAAGCAGCTCCATCTGCCTTGCAGGGCCAACTGTGCTACCTTCTTCACTGCTGGCCCCACCAGCTCCTCACCTCAACCATCTGGGCTCTGTTCCTCATAGATCACTCAAGACCTCCCTCTCACCACCCTTCTCCCTCTGCACCAGGGAAGCCCCTGCTCCACGACCTTCTGCCCTTCTTCATGCCTGACTTGTGAGACACCTCCTCCAAGAAGCCTGCCCTGACTCCTTCACTTGGGCAGGATTTCTTCCTCTTCTGGACTCACAGCACTACCCCCGTCCATCCCATGGCACAGCTGCTATCTACATTAATAATAACCTCCTTGTTTATTCAGTGCTGAATTCAGTCATTTAACCTGCCACCAAAAAAAAAAACCCACTAAATGAAGTAGAAATTAGCCCATTCTACAGATGAGAAAACGGAAAGACATGAAGCCTCATGCTCAAGTCACTCACAAACTCCTAATGCCACACTATGACATCAGCTCTCCCATCCACACATCCCGCCTGGCTGATGAAGGCCTGCCTGGTGGCGACCCAGTGATGAACACGACAACCTCCCTGCCCTCCGGCAGCTGGAAGTTAGAGAAATCAGACAAGTCCTGGGGCTCAGGAACATCTCCAATGCTCCAGAGAGCCCCCCAATGTAGTGTCTCCCAGAGGGCGCACTTTGCACACTCCAATGTTTTGGGTCACACGGGCCTGTGAGGGCTGGGCCAGAAAGCTGGCCTTTGTTTCACTCAGCCCTGCCCCAAACACTCAGGAATGTGCGGGCTGCCTTGCACTCATATCTGCACCTGCATATGGATAGAACAGTTGGGAATGCGCAGGGGATACAACTCCAAGAGAATGAGGCGGGTGTCTCCCATCTGGAAGAATCCTCACTCCACAGTATCTATCCCTCTGGGGAACTGGGGAGGCAATCCCCCAGAGGGATCCATCTGGGAGCCAGCTAAGTTATATCACTGCCCGCAGACACCTGCGCCCTCACCACTCAAGACATTTGCCTCCAGGGTGTGTTGACAATTGCCTGCCGAGGGGACCATCTCCTCCTGATGGTGGTGCACCAGGGAACCACCACCTTCAAGAGGGGAGGCCTGAGGCAGGCTAACACCTGGGCAGCTTTGCAGAGGACACCAATTCTGCACAACGTGCTCAACGCAGACCCCTCTACAGATCATACCCAGCTCACTCTCAACCTCCCCAAGAAGTCAGACAGCCTCTCTGGGAAATTGCAGTTGGGAGGGGCACCAGGGCAGGGCAGGGCTTTCAGCTCCATCACTCTAGGAAATCCCTTCCTCTCTCTGGGTCTCAGTCTCCCCATCTATAAAATGAGATACTAGGAAATAATTCTCACAGATCACCTTTTTAAAAAAGACTCTTTCACCAGGTGCAGTGGCTCATGCCCCTTTGGGAGGCTGAGGCGGGTGAGTCACAAGGTCAGGAGTTCAAAACCAGCCTGGCCAAGAAGGTGAAACCTCATCTCTACTAAAAATACAAAAATTAGCCAGGCGTGGTGGCAGGTGCCCGTAATCCCAGCTACTCGGAAGGCTGAGGCAGAGAACTGCTTGAACCCAGGAGACAGAGGAGACTCCATCTCAAAAAAAAAAAAAAAAAAAAGATTGTTTCAGCTACTCTAGGCTGGGGATTTCACTCCGCACTTGTTTTTTGTTTGTTTTTTTGAGATGGAGTCTCATTCTGTCACACAGGCTGAGTGCAGTGGCATGATCTCCGCTCACTGCAACCTCTGCCTCCTGGCCAGGTTCAAACAATTGTCCTGCCGCAGCCTCCCTAGCAGCTGGGATTACAGGTGCCCACCGCCACACCCGGCTAATTTTCATACTTTTTTTAGTAGAATCGGGGTTTCACCACGTTGGCCAGTCTGATCTTGAACTCCTGACATCAGGTGATCCGCCTGCCTCGGCCTCCCAAAGTGCTGGCATTCCAGGCATAAGCCACCATGCCCAGCCTCAGCCTGCATTTCTAAGAAGCCCCAGGTGATGACACTGCGGGTCCCTGGGGCTCTTCGCCCATCAAGCTGCCCCTCACTCTCTAGGCTCCAGCCCCACTGGCCTTCCTTCCGCCCTGTGACATGCTCTGGGGCCTCTGCACTTACCAATTCCGGCCTGCAGTGCTTTTGTAAGTTCTTCATGTGCCTGGCTCTCCATCATTCAGGCCCCCAGTCAAAGGCCTTCCCAACAGAGCGGTCCTTGTCTTGCTCCCTCCCCTCACCCCAAGTCATGGTCATCTCATCACCCTCTAGCTTTTCTCCAGAGCTGTGACTGCTCTGACTGTCCTTTCATCTGCCCCTCATCTGCCTCCCAGGCTACAATGCAAATTCCACGAGGTCAAGGAATCATTCCCTAGAGCCAAGTATCCAGAAGGGGCTTAATCAATATCTTAATCAACATCAACTGAATTAAATAACTAATTCGCCAAAGGCACTACCCCTGCAAAGAGGAATCCCCCGTGGAGTCCCGGGTAGACCCAGGCCTCAGCCCCGCCCACACACGTGCACACGTGCACCAGCACTCTCCAGCCCACTGGAGTGCCTATAGGGAAAGGAGTGGTCCAGACCCCGAAGGAAGCAGACCGGACAGCTGGGCTTTCTTGGTTTGCAAGGCTCACCCTCTCTTGGCCCTGAGCGGGGGCCAGCCATGCTTGAATGCAGGCAACTTCAATGGCCAAAGGCTTCAAACCAAAACAGCAAGTGGCAGGGACTCCAGGGATAGGCATACGGACCTGGCTCTGTCCTTTCCCAGTAAGCTATATTTCCTTCTAGAAGAAGGCAAAGTCTTATACTCCCCGTTGAAACAATAACCCTCACAAGGGGCATTCCTAGTGGAGGAAGCAAATACCTACTTGAGTTCATACTAAAAACACTAAACCCAGCCAGGCACTGAACTCAGCTCTGAGGGGTATCTGGGTGGTGTCTGAAATGAGACGAGAGGAAGGGGTGTCACAGAGGGGAAAATGGGGTACAGGAGGTCACTTCTGGGTAAGATAAAAACATCAGGGGGTAAGAGAAGAACCTCCACTCTGCGCTCTGCTTAGCCAGACCTGCAGTTCCACTGATGGCCAGCAGGTGGCCCTGTGGCTTTCAAAGCGAGAGAAATACCCAGACCTCAAAAAGAAAAGCTGGTTGAGCTGGGCTGAGACACTCAATGTCTGTCAGCCCCAACCCCACACCCTGACCTCGCCAAGGCTGCCTCCTGGCTCTGAAGAAATCTGTCCTTTCCTGGCCCCCCAGCTCTCCATCTGGGAGTCTCTTTGAAGAAGGCAGCCGTAGAAGCCCCTCCATCCCTCTGGAGTGTAGACTCAGAGTTTGGTAGGGAAAGCTCTGGTTGGGTGGGGTCGGGAGCCCGGAGATCTAGACCAAGTCTTAATCGCTACCAGATGTGCACCCTTAATAAATCATTCATTTACTCATTCATCAAGTATTTATTGAGTACGTATGAACCAGACGCCATTCTAGGCATTGGGAATACCGAAGCAAACAAAACGGACAATTCTCTGCCCTCGTAAAACTGACGTCTGCGAAACACACCTAACGCGACATGTTCTAGATGCTACAGGACAGGAGCCAACCAGAGAAAGTGAAAATACTTCAAAAACTGATGTCTTTTTCTCTCTCAACCAGAACGCCCTGGGTCATGGGTTGGCAGACAGCAAATACCTGGGCGGGACTGCTATGGCCAGGTGAAACCCTGGAGTGGTTTCCCGAGTGAAGCCTGGTCCCCGGGCCTTGAGGCTGCCCTATGCAGCTCAGTTTGGCTCAGAAAAAAGCAGCAGGGAGGACCACCTCCAAGGATTGGCCCACAGCGCCCCCTACCCGCACCCCCGGCACTCACCGTTCAACTCACAGCCCAGTAGCTCAAAGCGCAGAGTACAGGCTGTGTGACAGCTTGTGGGGTACAACCTCACGTACTGAGCCTCCACAGGGGTCTCAAACAGGTTCATGTGCGCCGTGTTTTTGTTCCAGTTACCCGTAAACTCCTAGGAGGGAAGGGACAAGACTGGAGAAGTGGGCCCATCTGGGCAGTCCCCCTCCTGGGTTTACCTTATCTTCCTCTTCAGACCTGGGAGGCAGACTGGGAGGGTGAGGAGGGCTTGGAAGAGCCACCCGGGGCTCACACAGCAGCTTCCCTTTTGGCCACCCCACGGCCCTCCACACAGATTCTCACCTCACCTTCCTTAATCATCGTGACCCTGGGCATAAACCGCTAGAGTTAACACAGGTCACCTGTGACCTACAGGGTGCCTCTTTGCAAATTAAGACACTTTTTTCTCAAATAGTTTATGATGACAATTTTCTGACAGAGTTCCACAAATGTACAATGACTGTACTGTGAATGGTCCCCACTTTGTAATGACATCCTTGAGCAGTGTACAACCTACACAATGTACATGTACCCCTGAAGGCTCAGAATGAAACCCAGCTCCACCGCCACTACCACCCTCAACAGGTCACGGCACCATTTTGAGTCTCACTATCCTCATCTATAAAGTGGGACTATTGCTTATAAACCACAGAACATGGACACATCTGGGTTTCCCAATTTCTAGAAACCAAGATGCACCCAAAGACCTACATCACGGCCAATCACCCAGCATTCTCTGGCCTCACTGGGGTCCTCAGCCAGTCCTAAGACCCTAGAGGGTGTGGACCACAGCCCCTCTTTCAGGCCCCAGCAAGACCTACCTTGTGTTTTTGATTAACATCTTGGATGAAATCGAAGTCATGTCCATTAAGGCTGTAGGCCACCTTGAAGGTCTTCAGGTACTCATGATTAGCCAAGCGGCTGGCACCCTGTGTCACCACACCTGCTACCCACATCCTCCGCAGCAGGTTCACCTGGATGCAGGGCAGGAGAGATGGCACCCTTATCTCCTGGCTTCTTTCCACTCAAGATCCAAGCAGACCGACCCCTTCACTTCCCCCACCAGGTGGGGGAACAACTCAAGCAAGTTCCCCCAGGGATGCCATTACTTACAGACACTTCACCTGTGGGAACCCGCTACCTTGCCACCTGGACCCATGATGAACCCTCCCATGGTAACCCCCAAATGCAGGAACATGCCTCGAGCCTTCTCTCCATCACCCGCCCCAGGGCCATCCCCCACATACCTGGATCCAGGGGCTATCATCATTACTGCTGGAGGTCCAGGCATTAACCATGCCTGCCCGGTTCAGGCGGGCCAGTTCCGGGACCCAGTGCTGCACACCCAAGAAGGTCACGCGCACAGACGAGGCGGTGATCTGTGAGTTGGCAATGTTCCCATTCTCCATGCCCAGCGGCTCAGCGCACTCTGAGGGGAGGGAGATGGCAGTCAGGTGGCCACCCCCTGCTGGCTCCCAGGCCCAGCTGAGACCCAGTAGACAAGAAAATAAGACTATATGGCTTCTGCCTCGGCCCCAGAGCCAGAGAGAACCTCAGAGCTTCACTCAGAACAGAGACCACAAAGGCCCAGTGCAGGCAGTGCCCAGGGGGAGGTGCCAAGAAAAGGTACGTGGCAGGGGCTGCTGAGGACGAGGGGGTGGGCAGAGTCATGAGAGGCTGGGACCCAGGGCTGCCAGAGGATCCTGGCCAGGGTGGCACTCTGGGGATGGCCATGATTGGCACTCATGGGAAACAGAGTCCCCTGCAGGCTGGGGGAGGTGGCCTTGTTCACATAGAGCATCTAGCAGCAATTAGTCTGGTGCAGGGGTCGGACTGGTGGCACAGAATACCGGTGTGACTCCCTCTTCCCCAGTGTCCCCCTCCACCAGGAAGGGACGCCATCTTCAGCCCAGCCGCTGGCTTCCTCGGGAGGGCAGCTTTGGAAGAAGGGCTATCTTGGATGGCAGTGAACAGTACCAGCACTGCACACAAAGAAAGAAGCAAATCTCCCTGGAGTTTTCTAGAATCCCACTGGCAGGAGTTCTCTGGGTGGGGCACAAATGCCACCTGTGGGCCCTCACCATGTCTGGGAGCTTGCCCATGGCCAAGACCCCACACCCTTCACCATCACTCCAGCAGTGCGGTCCCAGAAACGGAGGCCCACCTACGGGCCATGCTTCTCTCATCGCTTGGGGATCCCCCCGTTATGTGCCTGGGCCTTCCAGCTGCCAAGCAGAGAACCCAGAGACTCCTGTTCTTCCTCCCACATCACAGGCTCAGACAAGCTTGGTGCTAGCGTGCTCTGGAAGGGAGAGGAAGGTGCGAAGTGAGGCCATGGGCCTCAGTGGGCTTTGACTTGAGCATTCCTACATTCTACACAAAAAGTGTTTCCCATCTGATGAATCAAAACCTAGGTTCAGCTCTGTGAGATGAATCCACACATTGCAAAGCGGTTTCACAGATAGTTGCTCCTAGGTTTTACCCCCAAGACCAGAGCCGGCCAGTAGCTGAGCTGAGATTTGACCCCGGTCTGCCTCCAGGACAATCCCCATCCCACCAAGCTCACACCCTGAAGGAGTGCAGTGTGCATTCTTTGGGCCTACAGGGTCCTTGTTGGCTGCAAGGAAACATACCACGTAAAAGGCAAGGAAGGGCTGCAACGGTCGCTCTGGGGGGTTCCTCCGCTCTGTGGCCACCCCTGCCTTCCTCCTGAACACAGCCATACCCAGCCTGGGGCAGATCCCAGGCCCAGAAGCTAGAAGTCAGGGTGGTAATTCCAAACTCAGGCACACCCTTGGTGACCTCAGCTCCCAGGACACGGGTCAGCGGGCCCACCAGGCCCCACCTAGGGCCCGGCCTTGGCAACCCATCCCCCAAACCGTATACACACCCTTCCACCAAGATCTCAAACACACCTGGCCTCAGGCCAGGGCCCAACGCACAGGACCCAGGGCCACTTGGGAGGTAAGGCATCCTGCTCACTGGACGTGCCTTCTCCCGGGGCCCCTGCTCCCACCCAGCTGGCTCAAGCCCCACCGCCCCCTCCTTCTGGAGGTCAGCAGACCTCAGAGCCCATCCCCACATCTGCCTGAAGGAGAGCAAGACGTCCCTTGCCCCTACGCGACATGCTCAGTGACTGACCTGCTGGATTCAGAAACCTAGGACCCCCACTCTACCCATCCCTGGGCCCGCGTGCGGGCACCCATCTACCCCAGGAGGAGTCCCGGTGGGGTGGGAGCCTGGGTGGAAGGGGCTCCAGATGGGCCTGGAGGGAGGACAGCAGGGGAATCACTGTGGGCACCCCACCCAGGGCCATTCTGTGGCCAAGTAGATGACCAGGCAGGTCACACGAGGACATGCAGGGCCTCTGACCACCTCACCACAAGGGGACGGCTCAGCTGGCCAGGCCCCTCCCTCCTCCCCGCACTCTGTGATAAGGCCATAGGTCAAACTTGGGCCAGGAACTGTCAGACTCTGAGACCGAGCCTGATTTACTGAGTCCCTGGGCCCCAAAAGACTAAGAATGTGTTTCTTTTCCCCTCAGGTAGAAAAATCCCCACGACTTAACCCTAATGCTGTGTGTCTGGCTCATGGCGACTCAATGATAACATTCCCATGACCTCCAGGGTGACCACAACCCCTCACTCCTCTGCAGCAACATCAGGCCTGGCCTGCGGTCCCAGGAAAGAGGGCCAGGGAGAAAGAAGGAAGAAACTGCAGGACCCTCTTCCTGCCTTGGTCTAACTGGGGCTCTGTCTCGCTCTCTCTCAATCTCCCCAGAGGAGGCCTTGCCAGCTCCCCTGGGGTGGGGACAGTGGGGAGGGAATTAGGCCAGCATATGGCCTGTGCCACCAGGGCTGTGGCTCAGGGTCTCCTGCCAGGAACAGGCAGCAGGCATTCCCAGATACTCACTCAGCTCACAGTGGTCGCCCACGAATCCCTCAAGACACGTGCAGGTATAGGCGGGGAAGACGTCCCCTCGAACATCCTGGTCAGTCTCCTTGCATAAACCATTGTTGTGGCAGGGGTTTTTGGAACAGATATCTGGGGACAGAGACAGGGACAGTGATTAGGAAGGAGCTGGGGACAGAGATCAGGAGTAGCAGATGGCCCCAGCCCAAAAGGTCCCTCCACTCAACCTCAGCCCATTCTCTCTTCCTCTGTCTTTTCCCTAGTCTGCTGGATGGAGCCTGAGCCAGGCTAGAGCCAAGGAGGTCCAAGTGCAGGCAAATCAGCCCAAATAAGGGAAGTACCCAGCTTTCCAAGTGGCCTGGGAGTGTCCTGAAAACTGCTGGCTCTCCGGGTGCAGTAGCTCACGCCTGTAATCCCAGCACTTTGGGAAGCTGAGGCACGTTTGGATCATGAGGTCAGGAGTTCAAGACCAGCCTGGCCAACATGGTGAAACCCCGTCTCTACTAAAAATGCAAAAGTTAGGCTGGGCACGGTGGCTCACACTTGTAATCCCAGCCCTTTGGGAGGCTGAGGCAGGTGGATCATGAGGTCAGGAGTTCAAGACCAGCCTGGCCAACACAGTGAAACCCCGTCTCTGCTAAAAATACCAAAAATTAGCTGGGCATGGTGGCAGGCACCTATAATCCCAGCTACTTGGGAGGCTGAGGCAGGAGAATCACTTGAACCCAGGAAGTGGAGCTTGCAGGGAGTCGAGATCGCACCATTGCACTCCAGTCTGAGCAACAGAGCCAGACTCCGTCTCAAAAGCAAACAAACAAACAAATACAAAAATTAGCTGGACATCATGGCGCATGCCTGTAGTCCCAGCTACTCAGGAGGCTGAGGCAGGAGAATCGTTTGAACCAGGGGGTTGGAGGTTTCAGTGAGCTGAGATCATGCCACTGCACTCCAGCCTGGCAACAGATGGAGACTCCATCTCAAAAAAAAAAAAAAAAAAAATGCTGGCTGAGGAAGGGAGTGGTGCCAGGGGCCACTGCCCACCGAGGGAAGAGCTGGTAGCTGGGGCATGGAGAGGCAGGCAAGGTCCAGGCCAGGTCTCCTGGCAGCGCTATGATCGCAAAGGAGGCCCATGAGGCCTTAAAGGCAGGGGCAGTGGAAGCAGCATTGTCCTGGCCCACCGAGCAAGTTGTGCCCACCAATTCAGGCACGGGTTGGAGTCACAGATGTCACCTCCAACGGCAGCCCTAACTCAGGAACAGCACGATGATCATCCAGGAGACACTGGGATGGTCAATGACCACGCTGGGCCCCTGAGACAGAGAAATCAGATGCAGCAGGCCTCCAGAAGCCAACGGGAAATAGGCCAGCAGGTCCACAGATGAGGAAGAGAGCCCAACGCTCCAGAAGTCTGCATGGACGGCCGCTGGAGGCCTGACTTCTGCTGAGGAGATGGAAGTTTCCCAGAGGAGGGGATATTCAAGCTGGGGCTAGAAGACAGAGTAATGAGGGTGCCAGACTAGGCAATGAGGAGAGAACGTTCCGAGAAAAGCAGAAGCACAGAGGGCGTGGCATGCTGGAGCACAGTAAGACAACTGGACGGGAGGCTGGGGCCAGACTGGGAGGGACCTTTAGAATCCAAGTTTAGTTTTCATCCTGCAGAGCAGTGGCTTTTAACCTTCCTTCACCCTCCTCCCCACTGTCCACCAGGGGGACAAAAAAATAAAACAAGAAACATATTCTCAATTGTGAGATGGGGGTGAGAAAGTCAGTTCCAACTGCCGGATGCAGAAGGCTGAAAGGCCATGTGCAGGCCTGAGCCCCTGCAGTGGGGAGCGGCTGGTAGCTGCAGCCAGGTCCCTCTGGCTGAAATGCAGAAATCCCACCGAACAGGGTCAAGGTGGGAAGCAGGAGAGGGTGGTGAGAGAGGAAGTCAGGGCAGAGGCGTGAAAGGGAACAGTGACTCCAGAACACCAGGGGACAAGGGCTGGAGAAGCCACCAGAGCTTCTGGATGGGAACCTGGATGACAGATATGCACTATCAGCCCCGGCCGTGGAGAACACAGGAGGAGGAACAGGAGAGCATGTCCTCAATCCCTTCACTCTGGTGGGTCAGCCAGCCCCAACGAGGGTCCTCCAGCTGATCATAGCATCGCAGAAGGGCGGCCCCAGACCCTACACCCAAATCTGTCATTTGGAGTAAGACATGAGAAATCTTTTTTTTTTTTTTTTTTTGAGAAGTAGTTTCGGTGTTGTTGTGTAGGCTGGAGTGCAATGGCACAACCTCGGCTCACCGTAACCACAGCCTCCTGCGTTCAAGGGATTCTCCTGCCTCAGCCTCCAGAGTGGCCGGCATGCACCACCACACCCAGCTAATTTTGTATTTTTAGTGGAGATGGGGTTTCTCCATGTTGGTCAGGCTAGTCTCAAACTCCCAAACTCCTGACCTCAGGTGATCCATAAGTGCTGGGATTACAGGCATGAGCCACCACACCCGGCCCGACATGAGACATCTTTTTGCCTCCCCGTCACAGTCACCCACCTAAGGCTGGAGAGTCCTCCTGAAATCCCACAGCCCCGGAGAGTTCACCCTGCTCCAGGGAAGGCAACACCATTAATGAGGCAAGTGCCCTCAGAGCTCCGCCTCCAGAGGCCTGCAGAGCTTAAAGTGGCTCCCAAGGAGCCATTAGTCATTGGCTTTAAATAGCAGGTAATCCCTCCGCTGACCTGGCAGGCGGGGGCGGGCACTGCCACAGACAGAGGCTTAGGTTAGGAATGGACTCTTTCTCCCCTACCAACTGCACCGGCCCTCTGCCTACCCTGCTCCAGGGCAAAAACGGTCCAGTGGGAACGAGGGAAAGTGAAAGGTGTACCCTACCCAGCCAGGTTACCTTTGTGTAAGGTAGCTACGATGTTTCCTCCTTCTGGATGAAGGTTTTATACAGAGTGAGCTGGATGTTTCCTCCAGCTCACCCTGTATAAAACCATCTTTGATACTTCAGAGCCCTGTTCTTTCAGGGGCTTTCCAGGAACCTTTGGCCAAGGTTCAGGTTGGGGGGTACAGAGAGGAGTAGAAAGGGTTGTGAAGATCCAGCTGTCTTTCAGGGTGGCCGGGCAGGGCCAGGAGCTCCCAAGTTCCTGGGAGCTTGGAGCACTCCGGAAGCTCCAGCCCTGGAGGTCAGGCAGATCACAGGATAGAGCTGGGGCTCCGCTGTTACTTCCCTCGCTTCAGTCAACCCCATTTCTGTGAGGAAATGATGGAGGGGCCACCTAACCCCCTCCTGGGCACTCCTTTCCCAGCGCCCCACGGTGAAGGGCATGAGGCATCCTCAAGCCCAGCCTGCAAGGGGCCCAGCCGGCCGCTGGAAGCCTCCTGAGCCGCGGAGGAGGACCAGGGAAGATACAGCAGCCGGCCAAGGCCGCGGGGGAGAGGGAGTCAGGAGACTCCCATCCACAGGCAGCCCTCTTCCAAGTTCCTCGCAGCCTCTGTCCCCTCCTGGGCCCCAGTTAGGGCCCGCGTCCATTGCACCGGCTTCCCAGCGCTTCCCTTATGTGACCAAGCACGGAGCGCAAAAAATCCAATGAGCTGTCCAGCCAACTGGGGTTGGCGGGGTGTTGCCAGGGCAGGGTTATCCCGAGAAGACTCATCAATACACGAGAGTCCTAGAATCTCCCAGGTGGAAGGGGTTCGAAAGTCTCACGCAGTTCCCTGGCCTCATTTTTCAGATGGGAAAAGAGAGGCCCGACACAGCGGATTCCTTTGTCATTATGTGTAAGCCGCATCCCTGGGGGCCGCAGGGCTGTCACCCGATGTCCCGAGTCCCCGCCCAACGCACAAGCCCAAAAGCCCCAGCGCCGAGGCGTCAGGGGCGCGTCCCCCGGTCCCGCCAGGGCGCAGCGGGAGAAGCCGCCCCTGTACCCGGCCCGGTCCCCGGGGCTTTGTCTAAGTTTGTCAACAGTGGAGGTGGAGGGAGGGCGCCGGGCGAACTTCCGAGCGGCGCGGGGAGGGGGCGAGGGCCGGAGGGCGGCGCGCTCCACTCACCCAGGGCGACGAGGAGGCTGGGGGCGCAGAGCAGCGCGCAGCACAGCGCGGCCGGCAGGCCGGGGCGCCACATGCTTCGGGGACGAGGCGCGGGACGGAGTGCGCCGGGCCGCTCAGACTCCCGCGGTTCCAGCTCCTTCTCCTCCCGGACCGGAATCATTCAGGAGGCTCGGCACCTCCCACGGGCCATGGGCTCCGCCCAGGCCGGCCAGAGGCGGACTCGGGGAGGGGCCCGCGGCTGGGAAGGAATTGGCTGAAAGAAATTGGGGGGCGGGGAGGGGTCCGCGACCTCTGCCTTTTCCGCCACGGCTGCACCGGCCTCCCGGGTGGTGCCAACGGCCGGGTCACAAGTCTTGACTGTTGGGCGGGAAGAGTTCAGGAGGAGTTTTTAGTGTTTGTTTTTATTTTCAAGATTTTTAGACTTAAAGATGCTCTTTATTCATAATCAGATAAATGTAAATTAACTACAACGAGCATCGTGTTTCCCTTCTCGGAGTGGCAGATATCGAGATGTTAATTTAACAAGGTTAGTGGAGGCTGTGGGGAACAGGTCCAAGCAGGCTTAGCTGAAGAGTATAAATTGGTTCAACTTGCCCTGAGGGCTATTTGGTAACACCTATCAAAACTATCAAAACGACAAATGCTGACACCCTAAGAATTAGCATTTCCACATAGAGGCATTCATTCTACAGAAGCTCGCATGTGCAAAATGACGTATATATACAAAGACAGCATAGCAACATTGTTTGAAATGGTAAAAGACTAAAAAAAAAAAAAAAAATCAGCGAACCGTTCTGTAAAGGACTTAATAGAAAATGTTTTCTGCTATGTAGTCCTGTGGCAACTATCCATCTCTGCTTCTGTTGCAATAAAGCCACCATAGACAAAATGCAAGGAGATGAGCACATGTTTGCCAAAAGGGAAAAACACAGCCTGTCATCGTTGACTTTTTACTAAATGATTTGTACTTATCATGTGCAAATATTACCTATTTACAAATAAGTGATATTTATTTATTTATTTATTTAGAGACAGGGTCTCGCTGTGTTGCCCAGGCTGGAGTGCAGTGGCTATTCACAGGTGCGATCCCACTACTGATCAGCATGGGAGTTTTGACCTGCTCCGTTTCCGACCTGGGCGGGTTCACCGCTCCTTAGGCAACCTGGTGGTCCCCCGCTCCCGGGAGGTCACCATATTGATGCCGAACTTAGTGCGGACACCTGGTAGTGCACTACAGCCCAGAACTCCTGGGCTCAAGCGATCCTCCCACCTCAGCCTCTCGAGTAGCTGGGACTACAGGCACGCGCCAACGCACCCAGCAAGTGATCTTAATAATAGTGTTTCAGGCTGGGAGCAGTGGCTCATGCCTGTAATGTCAGCACTTTGTGAGGCCGAGGCGTGCAGATCACCTGGCCAACATGGTGTAATCTGGTCTCTACTAAAAATGCAAAAAGTTAAGCTGGGCACGATGGCACATGCCTGTAATCCCAGCACTTTGGGAGGCCAAGGCAGGTAGATCACCTGAGGTTGGGAGTTTGAGACCAGCCTGACCAATACGGAGAAATCCCATCTCTAAAAAATAAATAAACCAAGGCAGGTAGATCACCTGAGGTTGGGAGTTTGAGACCAGCCTGACCAATACGGAGAAATCCCATCTCTAAAAAATAAATAATCTTGCAATAAGCCAAGATTTCACCACTGCTCTCTAGCCTGGGTGACAGAGGGAGAC
>CAUYQU010007428.1:0-22478 GCA_963574635.1 Cheracebus regulus
ATGAACATTCGTGTGCATGTGTCCTTATAGTAGAACAATTTATAATCCTTTGGATATATACCCAGTAATGGGATTGCTGGGTCGAATGGAATGTCTATTTCCAGGTCCTTGAGGAATCGCCACACTGTCTTCCACAATTTAGTGTATTTTTAATGTGGGAACCATAAAGGGGTGTATTGCTGCTATTGTTCTTAAGCAACTCTCGTGTTTTGCTGTTGTACTCTTGGTTTAGTTGTATACTTATGTACATATGAATATTTCTTAATTTTATTGATCAGAATTTCTTGTTCCAAGAAGTAGGACATTCTGTATTTACAAATTAATACATGATATAATTATTATTATTGTTTATTTATTTTCGAGACAGGGTCTCACGTTGTCACCAAGGCTGGAGTGCAGTGGCACAATCACAGCTCACTGTAGCCTCAACCTCCCCAGTCTCAGGTGATCCTCTCACCTGAGCCTCCCAAGTAACTGGGACTACAGATGCAAACCAGATGCCTGGCTAATTTTTCTCTTTTTTTGTAGAAACAGGGTTTTACCATATTGCCCAGACTGGTCTCAAACTCCTGAGATTCAGCGATCCACCTGCTGTGGCCTCCCAAAGTGCTGGGATTATGGGCATGAACCACCATGCTTGGCTCATAAAGTAATTATGATATAATGTGGTATAGAAAAGAATGATTCCAAATTAAAGCACATTCTTTGAGATAAAACATCTTTAGCCATCAGACATCCCAAATATTTGGCCCAAGAGAAACTGGTTTTTGACTCTTTATCACCTCAGTTACTCCTGTCAGTCATCTTAATTTTTTTTTAGACAGAAGAACTTTTTATTTATTACTTATATAGTGAAATAATCCATAGCAATATTGCAGTTCCAAGAGAAAAAGAAGGAACTTACTAGATTTAGAACTTCTGACTTTTTGTTTTCTTTTTCCTTTTTGGAGAACTCTTTTTCACCAATCTGTTTACAGATTTTTAGTGATGATGTAGGCTGTCTTTGATTTCAGCCTAAAGGCTTCTTTATTGAGTGGGCTGATTTCTCTCAGTCCCTGGGCTTTGCATCACTGGTGTCAGTCACATACCATCTGAAACAGGGTGAGAGGAAAGTGGTTCCTCATAAGCAGTGATTCAGGAGGCCAGGAGAGTCGTTGGTTGGGACCCTCAAGGCTAGAATATAGCTTTGAGCATCTCTAATTCCCAGGCCTTAAGTTAGATTCCCTCCAGTTTCCTTAAAGGTGTTTTGCATGTGAAAACCGTCTACATACACCAGACATTGTGCCGTCTAGTATAAGAGTATTCTGCTTCATGTTTACTGAGGCGAGACTGCATCGCCAAAAGAGAGCAGGCCCAAGCTGGAATGGGGTAACCTGATCTTTAGATAACATAGACTTGTTTCCCCCTTTCCAGCTCCTGTGCGCTCTGATCTCAGGCCTATTGTGCTTCCTCTGCCTCCTTGTCTCTGACCTAGCAGCCAGATCTCTTCTCATCAGATTCCTTGGCAAGTCCTCAGTATCCCTTCCCAGGCAGTGTGTGCCCTTTGCTCTGTCAGCTGCTGGAATCCAAGTTTCAGAGAATTCTCGACTGTTTTAGCTACAGAACATGTACCTAAGAGAAAGTCGCTTGAGACTCCAACATTTATAACTTTGATGGAACATTAAATCTCTTTTATGAGCAGTCTGCCTCAATTATGTTTCTGTTTTAGTATGTAGAAAATCAGTAGGCCTAATAAAAATGACTAATACCAATTTTTTGTTGTTTTTCAACATTCATAATACATACCTCACTAAGTAACTTGTTAAAAGGCGTCTATCTAATGATAGAGTACAGAATTCCTTACTGTGAGACACAATGCATTTGATGTGTTAATGTTTGGCATTTAGTAGCATTTGGACATAGGCTCATGGTACATATTCATATTCGAGTTAAATGTAATTTCTTTAGATGTATAGCAATTAATATTAATAACTTGGCAGATTATTCTTTTAGAATCTTGGATAGCATTTGTAACTCAAAACTCTTCTACAGAATTTTACTTTTCTTTTTTGCTTAGATTAATTTCTAGACATTTGGCTTGAGAAAACTGTGATTTTGATTTTGTAGTAAAATCATTTTGCCAATGAGGAACATTAAAATTCCGTCTTCTGCTTGTGTCATGTTTCAGAGTAAAGACATTTTACAATCAAACCAGGAAAATGTGAAAATAGAGATTTATAATGGAAATGTTGATTCAATTTGAGCTGAAGCCAGACATTCATGAGGGAAAATTAGATTAAACAGTAGATGTTTAGAGAGACTTTAAATTATGACAGCTTTAAAAAAAACATATGTTGTGGATGTTTCTCAGGCTTTAGCGTACTTTCTCTGGCAGACTGGGAACCTAGCTCCTTGATGTTTCAGCCATTTATTAAATTCCCTTTTATCTTTCTTTGGACTAGTGGACCCCAAACCTATAGCTTAGAGTCTGGTGATTGGGAGCTGTATCTTGAACATTACTGTAGGATCAAAACCTGATGTTGTCAGTGGGAGTAATTCTGTCCTGTCATAATGTATTATATTTATGAGTATAAATTGCCATTTTAGATTGTGAGTGTAAAGCTACCAGTTAGAACTGATCTATTCCATTTGTCAAAGCCTAACAGATACTCCATGCAGCTAATTTATTTTCATATACTCTTCAGATAGAGGGGGGAAGTGCTTGAAATTGTGAGGAACTGGGATCTGTGTCAGGGGAGCCACGTAACGGGAGGGTTCATTAGGTGGCTGGATGTAGATGCTGGAATGATGAGTCTTCCCAGAGATCCAACACCAAAGGACTCACCCTTGCTGGAGTCAGCAAGACCCTGCCATGGTGGTGATATCCCAGCCTCTGGCAGGCAACTGGGGCCAGTGAGACACAGTGTGCTGTTGACACTCCTCTTATCGGATACATGGTTTACAAATATGTTCTCCCATTCCATGGGCTGCCTTTTCACTTTGTTCAGTTGATAGTGTCCATTGATGCACAAAAGTTTTCAGTGTTGATGAAGGGCATTTTATTGATTTTTGTTGTTTCCTGTGCTTTTAGTGTCATAGTCAAACAATCATTGCCAAATCTATGTGGTAAAGCGTTCTTCCAGTGTTTTCTTCTATGAATTTTATAGTTTTAGTAATTATGCTTAGGCCTTTGACCATTTTGAGTTAATTTTTGTATATGGTGTTAGCTAAAGGTCCAACGTCATTCTTTTGCATATAAATAGTCAGTTTTGTCAGCATCATGTGTTGAAAAGACTGTCCTTTCCCCGTTGAATGGTTTGGCATGCTTGCTGAAGGTCGTTTGGCAATATATGTGAGGGCCTACTTCTGGGACGTCTTTTCTATTCCATCGGTCTGTATGTTTGTCTTTATGCTGATATACTACAGTGTTTTGATTACTATAGCTTTGTAATAAGTTTTATAATCAAAGTGTGAGACTTCCAGCTTTATGCTTTATTCTTTTTTTTTTTTTTTTCAAGATTGTTTTGACTATTTGGAGTCCCTTGAGATTGTATGTGAATTGTAGGACAATTTTTTTTCTATTTCAACAAAACCTCATTGGGATTTTGATAGTGATTACATTGAATCTGTAGCTTGCTTTGTATAGAATTGACATCTTAACAGTATTAAGTTTTGAATTAATGAACCTGGGTGCCTTTCCATTTATTTGCATCTGATACTTTTAAATATATATTCTCTGTTGGCAAGAGTATGCATGTGGATGTATCTGTTGGACTTGCTATAGGATTCTTGCTCTGCTGCTTAACTCATTGTTCAGCTTTAGATAAGTCTCTTTGGAGTCTCTGAGCAAAGTTTTCTTGTCTTTACATGGAAGTTGTGGAACATTTTATGTTGTGTATCAAGGGTCTAGCAGATGGTGTGTGATGCCTTTTTCTTTGTGCCCTTCTGCCTTCCTTGGACATCTGTATGTGCCTCAGCTTTGTCTTCTGTGATTTGACCAATGCTTTGCTTGTTATCTCTCCTCTTTTTAGATTGAACACTGGCCCAGGACACCTGCTGTAACTGAAACCTTATATCCACTGTCTCATTCAGTTTATTCAACTAAGGTGCTAACTCCAGTTTCGGGTCAGTGGTAGCTGCACTCCACCTTTCAGTAAAGATCATTGCCCAGCCCAGTGGCTGGCCACCTGGGATCCAGCACTTGGAGGAGAACTGTGCTCTTAAACAAACATCATCATAGGGTGATAAGGAAGTATGGGGTGACTTTAAAGGGTAACTCAATCATTAGTGCTACTTCTGAATTAATGGTTTAATCATACCATATGCTTGCGTAATGTTCTATATTTTCCAACTTATTTTTTTGCCTCATGGATTCCAAAGCTGAACACCAGAAACACCTGAGGAATTTGTTAAGAACTATCTAGGAGCCCCACACCTAATCTCTTGAGTCAGGATTCCTAGGACAGTGGCTAGGGAATTTGTGTTTTTAACAAATTCCTCAGCTAATTCTCCGGCAGCTGACCTGGCACTGGTCCACACACAGGCCTTTGGGAACCCTTGACCAATGCCCTCTGTCAGTTCAAGAATCTCATTTTCAAAATCAGATAGGATTTAAAGATCTGGACAGCTAATGTCAGTATAGAGCATTGCACCACAGAAGGCAGGTTTTGTCTTGACCCCAGCCTCATCTTCTGTATTTCAGGGATCTTAATTTCACAGTTCTCCTTAGCATTTCTTCTATAGTAGAGGTAGGAATCTCATTGTCCTGCTGTACTTGAGAGTATTTAACAAGGACTTGAAATATGGATTTTGTTTTGCTTTTTTCTTACATTACTGTGGGCAAGGTCCTGATTGGGTCATACAGCAGCTAAGCCTCAGGATCTTTGTTTTTCAGAGTACAAATTCTGGTTCCCTAGACATTTCAGTTTGTTTTAAGAAGTGTTAATGGAATGTGCTTTACTGCCTTCAGGAAACTCAAACAATTTTAGAAACTAAATTGATTTTTTTTATCCCCATTGAAAAATTGCACAAAAATGCAAGTTAAGTCAGCATTTAGTATGTGCCCAAATGAATTGAACACATAGCAGAGTTTACAGTAAGGAATGATCAGTGTGAGCTGGAAGATTCAAGGTTTCATGTTTACTGATGATGATAGCACAAATACTGTTAGTGTTTTATCAAGTTCTTACTATGTCTCAGGCCTTATGCTCATAAGCATTTTGCACATGTGATCTATTTAACCCTGCTCCTTCTACAATCTTCTCTATCTTAATGAAGGTCAACTTCATCCTCTCAGTTACTTAGGCCAAAAATCCTGGAGTCATTCTTGACTTTTCTTGTTCTCTTGTTTAGCCCATTCATCAGCCAAAGCTGCCAATTCTATCCCCCAACCTGGAGCTGTCTGCTTCTCAATATCTGTGCTGCTGCCACTTGGTTCAAGCCCCCATCACCCTCTCTTGCTGGATTATTGCAGTGGCCTTACCTCCATCCCTCTTCCCGTCTTAGTTCCCTGGAGCCTTTCCTCATCACAGCAGACAGGATGGCTAAGTCAAATCTCACTCCTCTGCTTAGAACTGTTCAGAATGAAAGTCAGATCCTTCCTGTGGCCCATCAGTCCCTCCCTCATCTGAGCTCTTTCTAACCTGTGTCTTTGCTGTCTTTGTATGTGCCAGGCTTGCTCCCAATTCCAGTCCCTGATTGGAGCTCCTTCCCTTTCTCCCTCTCCCTTACTGTCTGTGTGGCTTATGTCCTCATCCTTTTCTTTGGGTCTTTCCTTAGCCACCCTTCCCTTCTGTTTACACCCATACCTGTACCTAAACGTCCCCAACCTTTCTGATCCTGTCCCATGATAGCAATTACTCTGAACAAGTTAATGTAGGCGCTACCCAAATTCAGTTGCATTACCAACCACAACTGCTAAGAAGAACCAAAAAATGTTTCCTCTTCATTACATGACTTTTTCTGCCAGAATACGTGTCCTGTGAGAGCAGGACCTTTTCTAGGTCCTTTCATTCTGCATCTTTGAGCCTAGATTAGTACGTGGAAGGTAGTAGTCACGTACAAATGCTTGTTGAAAAAATAAAACCTCTCTTACATATGATAAAACAGAATCTGAGGGTTTAAGAAATTTGCCTAGAGGAGCACAATGTATAAATGGCTAAGCCAGGATTGGAACTTACATTATGTAAATCTCTGCATATTCGATACCACAAGAAATTATAACTATGGGATGGAAAAGGCATTGCAGGGAGGGAATTCCAAGAAGGAAGCTGGGGAGGTTGGAGTGGCACAGGTATATTTGAGAAGATTTTAAGTTGTCTCAGTGGTTTTGGTTGGTAAAGTGGATAGGTAGAATGCAGCTAAGTTTGGGTTGGGCCTTTAATGCTGTATTAAGAGGCTTGAGAAATTTTACTCTAACTTGGGGATAATAACTCTTATCACATAAGGTTCTCAAAATTCAAATACTTAAAAGGCATTTAGAAAGTGCGTGGCACCTACAGAATGCTCAGTATAAATGTTGCAATTTAGAGTATATTTTGATAGCAGAGCAAACCCAGGCTGCTGTTGCCAGAGTAGAAATTTCTAGTGTTTTGGACTCATAAATAATTTTTAGAGGATTCCAAATTCCAGATTTTCATTTCTTCAAAACTAAAGAATTTTGTGAGTAAATAAATTGTACTACATTCAGCTGTTTAAGTGGAAGATGGTTCAGTAGTTGTGAAAGGAAGAAACAGGGAGATTTTAGAATCATGTATTTAAATTTGGTTTTCCTCTATTAGAATTATGTTGAAGCCAGTAGGTTCCAATCCTATTTGTGCGTGAGAACTCCCTTCTAAAACTTATAAAACTTCCTTCTAAAACTCATGTATTTAACTTTAGTTTTCCTCTATTAGAATTATGTTGAAGCCAGTAGCTTCCAATCCTGTTTGTGCATGAGAACTCCCTTCTAAAACTCTAGATTCCGGGACTACTCCAGGCCCTCTGAACCAGATTCTCTGGGGCTAAAGTCCAGGAAGCAAGGTATAAACATCTCTTAGGTAATTTTGAAAATGTATAGTCAGATTTGGGAACCACTGGTTAAAACAACCCCAGGCTTGTTAACCTTTTTTTTTCTTTTAGCAAAAAGGAGTATTTACCTTTTTGCTCAGAAATCTGTTCTGAAGACTTAAGAACCCTTTCTAATTGTACTGCACTTTTATGGAGGGACTCAGGCCTGTGCTTCAAGGAGAAACTCTGTGGCTAAAATGTGACAGGGGTTGTAAATGCAAATAGAATAAATGCTGTGACTTCATGACCCTAGAGATGATGAGGATTCTGGTTATACAGGAAAGACTGCGAGAGAAACAGGTTGGTTCACCTTCAATGACAAAGGTCAGAGAAGTTACACTTTAATCACCAGTGACTGCTCATACTGAAGTCTGGGAACAAGCCCTTCTCTCCTAAACCTGTGGGGTTGATGGTGAAATGAGGCTTCAGGTTGCTGATGACACATCATTCTGTAATAGGTGGGGCCGTGTTCAAGAGCATAATACAGATCTCTTATGGCTTTCTCTTGCCTTCTGTTGGCCAAAGTTGGCAATCCATTTTTTTTTTCCTCCATAAGAATAAAAGCAAAACTTAAAACTATTTACTCCTAGCTGAGGAAAGAGAGAAATAAATTTTGATGTCTGAATTGCCATCCTATAGTGATATCCCTTGCTGCTTTCCAGTTGTGCAAATGTATAGGCTTTTAATCTGAGCAGCTAGAATATGGATGAGAAGGTGCACAACTCTGGACATTATTTTAGCTAGCATGAGCCAAGAGCAACAGCAGGAAATCTTAGCAGGGCATTCTTTCAGGCAAACTGTATTCTGGCACCCTTGAGCCCATATTCCTCAAGGGTGCTTTGCCTAGAAGCTTTTCCTGGGCTCCCCCAAGCCAAGAGACATGTCATCCATTCTTCCTATTCTTCTGTGACCAGCTTCATACTTAGTAGGTCGATAGCTTCGTAAGTGGCATGTCCATGGCTGAATATGATATATGTCGTGATACAGTAAAGGAACAGAAAATACTTTGAAGGTTACATTTTAGAGTAAAATTAGAGGAGAAAAGTGTCAACGATTATGGCTTTGAGGGTCTTAGATTTGCCCCTTCCAATGGAAGAAGAAAAGCATTCCAAGTAAGGGAACTGAATAAGCAAAAACATAGAGGTGGGGGGGCATACAGGGTGGTCGTGTAGATATTTTCAACCCAGGTAAGATATGTATGTATCATAACTGACCCTTATCATTAATACAACATTCAAATAAAAAGTATAAAGGACAAAGACTTAACTATTCGTATTTTGGGACCCCAGTGGGACATCCATTTTGCTCCTAACTAGTGTTGTAACCTTAGGCAAATCACTTAACTTCTGGGTTTATAAAGTGGGAGCGTGAAAATAGATTCCGTTATGATTGTGAGTCTAAGTGGGTGGTTCACCAAAACACTATACAGTACTCTCTGTACAAGGGAAGAAAATATGTTTCTTTGAGGCAAAAACCAAAAGTATCAGTAAAACGCGATTGGGAGTTGTGTTGTGAAGTATTGATATTATTTGGTGGTGGTATGACTGGGATCACGTCCAGTCTGCTCTGCCAGTCAAACACTTGATATTTCCTTGGGTTATATGGGTAACTAGCAGGAGTGAACTGGGAACAGAGTACCACATTTGATTGTAAGCCGGGTCTGTGCATGGGTCTCACCAGTGATGCGAGGCTGGAAGGGCTGCTGCCTTTTCCTAGGCCTGTCCAAATCCCCCTCGGTCTGGTTCTAAGAGAGATAAAGAGGAGAGTTGCCCCTTACAGGAAGGAGGAGCAAGAGAGTTGCTTAAAGTTAACAATTTTATCTAAAGTTAACAAATTTGGGTTAGGTTGGGTTCTTTTGAACAGACTAAGCCAGTAATGTTTGTGTTTTGTTTTTATTTCTAATTTTTAAAGGCTGTGTGTAAATTTGAGAACCTGTGGCAATAGAAAGAATGAAGCAACTTGGGTTCTAGTTCTGATTCTTTCCAATCACACTCATTTGACTGCAGGCAAATGATTACTTTCCTGCCCTAGGACTTTTTCCTTGTTTTTTAAATGGAGAGAGATGTCTCTTGTCTTTTCAGAGTTTTTTTTAATGGATTGAATCAACATATAAGGATTTGGGAAATTGTAAATCCTTCAATAAATGTAATTATGTTAATACTAACATTTTATAAGAAAGAAAATATTCAGGCAGGTTCTTTGGGTCTACTTGTAGTTTTTAGAAAGTTAATGGTTATATATATATATAATTTGCTTACTTGCTAACAAGAGATCAGTTTTCACTTTTGGCTGTTCTCTTTGTCTCAGAGTCATCATAGCTACAGTTTCTGCATCCCACTCTTATTCATTAACTTGGAAATGCAAATAAAGTAGTAATTTTCCATGATCATATTTTTAATAAAAAAATGGGATTTTTAATTAAAAAGTTATCTGGGCATGATGGCACATACTTGTAATATCAGCTACTTGGGAGGCTGAAGTGGGAAGATCACTTGAGCCCAGGAGTTTGAGCTGTAGTAAGCTATGATTGCACTACTGCACCCCAGACAGAGCGAGACCCGGTCTCGAAAAAAAGAAAAAAAAAAAACAAGAAGAAGAAGAAGAAAATGGGGTTTTTGGTATTCTTGTTATTTTAGAAAATGCTATATATTAAGTGGTTTCCTTTTTTTTCCTTCTTCAGGTAAAGATCTTTAGTGTTACGAACTTCTTAAAAATAATCAAACCAAATTAGTGTGCATCTGTAATTAAAAGTGGTTTAAGTTTCCTTTTCATATTTAGCACTCAGTTCATACTTTAAACATTCCAAATCCAGTATGTTTAAGGAAGAGGCAGAACCTTCTCCTCGGTGCCCTGGAATTTGCTCCCTGTGCCTTGTGAATTGGAATGGTATCCCTCTGGAAGCAAAACCTTCTAAAGAAGTACATTATGGGAAAACATTTCTTGAGGATTCATCCTAGTGTTACTCTTGGATTTGAGCTTCCAGGAAACTTTGTTTTCTGAAAAATCGAATGAGCTAGCCCTCAGTTAGTCAACAAAGCTGGGACAATTATGAATGAAACCACACAATTAAAAAGTATGGAGCCCCTTCTGCTCCTGTCCTCTTTTCTGCTTTTTAATTAAGTGACCTCAGAAGTTGTACCACAAAGTTTCTTGTTTTATTTTAGGACAAGTTTTTTGCTGCAGAGGGATATAGAATTTGGACTTGACACAGTTGGAGCCAGTAATTTTAACATTTTTCTTCACGCACCAGATCATTGTACTGGCCTGCCCTTGTGGGATTGCTTTATTTCAGTAATAGTTCCTGAGTAGTTGGACTGAGTCCCTGGGACTTTGTCTTCTTTCTCTCAGGCCCCCAAGAAGACAGCAGTATGGGAAGCTTTGGGAAGGCCTCCTCAGAAGAGGACTGTACTAATCTCTCAGCAGGACACTTCAGTCTGGGATGGAAGAGTCCTTGGGCACAGTCTTGATGTAGGCAGGGGCATTGCAGCAAGAGGATGTGAAAATCCACAGCCCTGGCCTTCCTCTCTCAGATACTGGTCGGGAGGACGCAGTGTCAGATGAGTGACTTGCTGCCCATGCCCACCTTGGAGAACCAGCCTAATTTTAGGGTTATCAACGCAGGGCAGGGCATGTGTCATGGGCCTATGATATGTAGGTTCTGGGGTTGGAAGAACTCTCAAGCAGCGGGTTATGGCAGGGGTCCATGGCCTGTTCGAAACCCGGCTACACAGCAGGAGGTGAGCAGTGGGCAAGCATTATCACCTGAGCTCCGCCTCCTGCCAGATCAGCTGCAGCATTAGATTCTCATAGGAGCGCAAACCCTGTTGTGAACTGCATATACATTTAGGTTGAGCATTCTAATGTCTGATGATCTGAAGCGGAACAGTTTCATCTCGAAACCATCCCAACCCACCCTACTCCAGTCTGTGGAAAAATTGTCTTCCATGGAAATGGTTCCTGGTGCCAAAAATGTTGGGGACTGCTGAGTTAGGGGATCCCATGAGAGGCGTACACAACATCTGGCATGCTTTTGAGGAGTTACACTCAGGTGCTGCCAGGCACCAGGGTCTCAGGTAGGATGACAGGCAGAAGCCTGGGGAGGCTGGATCTGCGTTTTCCTGTAGCACAGTCCACTTTAACTGGCTTTCAGTATTGGCACTACAGGGATTAGGAGACTCTTAGACACTTCGCAGAGAGTTTAGGAACTGGAATGTTAGTCTAGAACCTAATGGCAACCTTTTACGTAGATAATATTTATTTCCTCAGTTGCAGTTTTGCCAGAAGCTTGGTCTGTCTCACTTCCTGATTTGCCTTCCTCTCTGGGCTCCTCAAAGCTGTTTTAAATTGGGCACAAGTTATTCCTCAGTAAGATGGAAACACTAGCTAAGGACTGGACATACACACGGGAGTCAATCCCTCCACCCTGCCTATCCGGGTATCTGCTTGCTCAGGTGTCAGGTGCTGCATGGACTCATAGTTTGCATCTGTGGTGTTAAATTTTCTGGAGTACTTATATGTGCTTCCTCATTTGTTCCCACAGCATTTATCTAAGTGTGCTAAGCAGACATTTTCCCCATTGTGCAGATGAAACTGAAATAAGTTGCCTGCAGAGGGTCCCAGCATCAGTCGTGTCCCCAGAGGTGTGATGATGCAAAGCTCTTAATTCTTAATCTTTTGTGCTGCCTACCACACAAGCAGCCTTGCAGTGTACCAAGCATCTGGTGAGATGTAAGGCCTGCGAAAATATATTTGAGTATAAGATATTATTATTCTAACAAAAGTAATTTCTGTTGCATGAGAATAAAGGGCAGTATTTTTGTAAATACCTGCCATAAAAAAAATCATTAAGTTAATCAACAGTAGGTATTGTTCATTTAATGTTAATACCCATTTTCATCTTTAACTATGTTACTGTGGGACTTGAAAAGAGAGAAGACGTGTTGGTCAGGCTGGACTCAAACACTTGACCTCAGGTGATCTGCCCGCCTCGGCCTCCCAAAGTGCTGGGATTACAGACATGAGCCACTGCACCCAGCAATAGTCCTCTTTTTATACAAGGAAAAATATTACATGTTCTGTATAATTAAACATCCATTGGTTTTATAAAGGATTTTTTAAAAAATATATTTTTATATTTACTGAATTTAAAGTTTATTTGTAATATGTGTAAATTAGCATACATATACAGTTTCGTAATTTGGACACATTAGAAAAATACAAGGAAGAAAGTGGAAAGCAGGCATAAGGTTACTTACAAGAGCTAACCACTATCATAATATGGAGGTGTTTCTTTCCTGTATTTTTATGTATATAGATTTTTAACATACTCTATTTCACACTTTATATAAAGCTTTCTGTATATGGCTATTTACACATAATATTATAAATCCTCAAATTCATACTTTCTTGGGTAGATTTTTCAGATGTAGAGTATTAAGCCAAATGATTTGAACAGTTTTATAGCACTTAATATATATTATCTTATTGGTGTTCAGAGAGTGGTGCCAGTTTGCGTCTGTCTGTAGCATGTGGGATATGTATCTCCCAGACCCTCACTGGCATGGGGAGTGTGTTTGTGTTTGTGCGTGTGTGTGACACATTCATGGACAACTTTTGTAACTTGCTTGGTCAGAAGTGGTACACTATTGTTTTAACTAAATCTATTCTATGACTCATTACTCATGTGCATGTCTTACCTAGCTAAGCTTTCTGAGGATTAGGAAGCTCTTTCATTCATCTTTCATGCTCCTCCCACCTGCAGCGTCCAGTACAGTGCCTAGTAGAACTGAATGTGTTTATTTACTGAAGTAACAAGAAGGTTTTTTTATATCAGATAATAAGCCACATAAAACCATTAAACAAAACTCAGTATCTTATAATTCAGATAAACATGCGAACAGTGCAAAGATGGCTTTCAGTGTGTGTGAGTAGTGAATGAGTTTTTTGTGTATTTGCTGCTAAAATTACTGTTTTTAAAAAATCAAATAGTAGACTGTTGTATGGATTGGCAGGGTTTTCTTTTCATGTCCTTTCTGCAAAGTTGAAGCATCTTCAGATTAGAAGGCTTTGTGTTTACGTGTTGCATTTTAATAAAGAATACAGTGATGTACATGCTTTGTACAGTTTATTTCAGTTTTTAACAATATCGATGTTAGTTTTGTTGAATACTGTGATACAGATCCTTTGCAAGAATTTTCACTGTAGAGTCGATGGAAAATAATGTTAGTGAGAACAGAGTGTTTTCAGGAAGGCTTGTATTTTTTAAGGCTCCAGCTGTCCAGTTTTTATTATAAAATGTTCATGTTCACTTCTTTGCTACCCAGTGTCACTAAACATTTAAAAAATAGGATAGATTAATTTTTGTGATTTCTAAATGAAATTAATAAGTACAGTCTACATTGGTTGATATTAAATAGAATTCTTTTCTTCTTTTGCTGTGTTTTCCTCAGACACAAATGCCTCTGCTTAAATTATTAATTGGAATGACTGATTTCCCACTGTGCCATCTGTAATTCAGGGGTCACATTGCTGGAAAGATGTATTAACTAATAACCTCCTGAGAGAAGGAGGTGAGGGCTATCTCTTTTTATCTCTTTCTGATTTAAAAGATTTAATGGGAAGCAGTCAATATTCACAGCTGTTCTTCTGTCTCCTTCAAAAAACTCCATGATCAAAATTATCTATTTAACAAAACAGACCTTTGTTTATTCTATTTTTGACTTACATAATGATGGAGAGGGTGGCGGTTTACTACCAGAATTTTTTTCTTGTTTTTTATTGACACACAGGAAGTTTAAAACTTCAGAAAAGTCATATTCTAATACAGCATAAAGTCTCTAAAATAATATCAGATATCAGTTGTAGTTGGGAAGAGAATAGGGACTCCCTGGAGATTGTTTTGGGCAACTCACTCAGCTTCTAAAACCTTTTCTTTGCATTTTGGAGAATCAGCTTAGACACTGCAGCCACTTACTGCTTTGTGTTCCTTTTATTCTTGGTGTGTAAATTAATGAGCAATCATCCCATATTTTGTAAACATGACTATTTCCTTTACTATGTTCCTTTGGAATAGTTATGGCTCTCATTCATTGCTCAATTTCAAATCAATATGTTTATCAATAAATATACACTCACTCATCTATTAAATTTTCAGCTATTATTTTTAGAGCATTAGGTCCCATTGAATCTTTAGAATAATCCTTTCAAATAGATACAATTATTCCCTGTTTACAGATAGGAAACTGAGGCTCAGAGATTATAGATCTTTACCATCATCTCAGCAGCATGTGGTAGAGCTGGATATTTGCCGAGGGTCCATATGCCAAGACATGTCTATGCCTTCACTGTGCTTAGAGTTTAGAGGAGGATAGCAGCAAGTAATAAACTGGTATAGAATAGTCTGGTGTAACTTAGAGTAAAAAAGAAAAAAAAAAAAAAAAGAGCCACAATGCTATGGAGCCCAAAAGCAAGATCACTTCGACTCAACCTTAAGGTTTGAGAAGGCTTTTTAAAAGCATGATATGTGAACTGAGGTGTGATGGATAACACCTCTTAGCAAGGCAGGGAATAAACATGTCTTGAAGAGATGTGGGCAGAGGTAATAGCATGTACAGAGGATAAGAGCATGAAGGTCAATACATGGGACCATAGAGAGTAGAAACCCAACAGTTGTACGGGGAGCCGGAACTCGGACTCCTCTCGGGGGAGGGAGAGGGCCAGCCAGAAGAGCAAAAGTGACAAATGAGAATCCGTGTGCTCTGTGCATGTGGTATAATGATGTGTTGACTCAGGACTTTGGGATACTTTGGTGTGCAATCATTTCAATTTAGATGGATGGAAACAGGTTAATGATGATTGTCAACCCAGTGCCAGGCATGACTGGGAATGGAAGCAGTGAATATAGGCCAGGACCCCACTCAGATGGAGTTTACCAAGCTGCTTTACTTACAGAGTTACCCAAGAGCCCCATTTAACAAACCTTTGATTGGGCCCTTTTTAGTACAAATCAGCATAAAGGAAACTCATAATATGGGGTTCTTGTGGAGACTGAATCCTTTGGACTTTCTTTATTGAGGTCTTGCTTTACTCCAATGAAAAAATTCTTACCTACATCAAGGAGATCAGCTTTTCTGGGACATGACTTGAGAAATTCCTCCAAATAGCATATGAAGTACTTTAAAAATTAGTTAGCCTAGCACCAATGTGAACTTTCTAGCAATAAAAGAGTTTATTCCCCTTCACAGATCATAGGTTATCTCTCTGTTATAAAACCCGAAAGAGGTTAATTCTGTTTGTTTTTATGTTCTCATGTTTCAAAAGTATTTATCTTTGGTACCACCCCCAGTGTTTAATTCAAGGTAGATGTTTAAGAACTTATTTTCATGTTCAGATCTATCAAAAACTTACCAGGCAAACATATTATTGAATTTATAGTAGCTCCTTTGTCAAATTGTCTCATATCCTTGATTTTCATAGTCTATTGTACTATGAATGTGAGTTAATGGGTTGTTTTCTAGCTATCTGGTTATAATTTCACTTAATACCGGGCTTATTTTTTGGTAAACACATTTTGGATGATCCAACCTCAAGTGTGAGCAGCACCTCAGCCTCAGCTCATTGATTGTCATCTTGACCATAGAGAGAAGGTAACAGTGGGGTCAGTTTGTTCTTCCTTTTATTCCCTATCCTATTATACATATTAGTATTAGAGCTGCTGGGATACTGGCATGAAAAATAAGCATTTTTATTATAGTTATACTTATATTATAAATCTGCTATATAATTTTAACCATTTTTTCCCTTGAATGGGGCTCGTAATTTGTGCATTTTGTGATTTTTCAATCCATTTGCTACAGCTGCAGTCCTGATAAGTGGCTCAATTATAACTATAATATTGGTCTTAAAGACTCACTGATGTCTCATGGAAAACTTTGAAAAACATCTTATTTAAAGACAATTATGCTTAAATATCAAATGTTCTCCATGTCTTTTCTATCCTTTAAAAATTATTACCAAGACAGCATGAGAACAGATTACTCCTTTCAGCGCTAAAATTCTTCAATTTCAGACGGTTGCTGTATTCCCTAGCCCTTCCTCACTTGGGGGCACCCCACTACCTGTGGGGTTTCTGTCTAGTTTTATAAAGTGCTTGCAGAACGTTGGTGATAATTTTTTTATTTTTCCTGGGGAGCAAAAGCCGTAGAATTTCATGAAATGCAAGAATAATTAGAAACTATGGGGGAGAGAAAGGGACAGTGCCCTTGACAGTAAAAAGTAGCTTAACAGTAAGAAAACTGTATGTATACACAATCCAGAGATCCATTTTAATTAGATCATTCAAAGGCAAACTCTTTCTTCTCACCACCCTCCAGATGGTCAGAATCTAGGTTTAGGAAATTACCTGGAAGAGAGAATATTCATATTGCTGACAAGGTCTCAGGCCTCATATAGAATATTAGTCTGTCATCTTTATAAAGTTCTGGGGAAGGTATTAAATGAGTCTCACATTTTCACTGATGTTTGCTTTTTCTTAAGCTATACCAGCTTAGAAGTGTGAGTTCATTGAACCATTTCCTTAGGAAAGCAGTTAGTATCCTTATACTCTTAATTAGAATAAGGCAGGAGAGAGCAAGTGGTACCTGTGGTACTCACCGTATATGTGTACAATGAGAATCCAATTTATGCTGTATTTCTTAATATTTCATTTATAGCACTTTTGCTTTCTAAGGAAAAATACCATGGCCTTTTTTGAGGACTCTGCATTTGCCAGTCTAAAACTATCATAACTGTTTTTTTTCCAATCTGTTAGAATGACAAGATGATGTAAAATCACAGAGACTGGAAAGGCAGGCGAGACACTCAGCTGCTCATGATAAAGAAGGCATGTGTGGGTTCCTCGCTTCATACAGCTTCAACTCTAACTTGTACATAAAGCTGAGGTGCCCTTTTGACCAGGTCTTTCGATTTCACAGTTTCCATGTGCCATCCAGTTTTGGAGTGGTTCCATTTATGGGCATGCATCCAGAGCCCCAGGAAGCTGGTGGCATGCCACCTACAGAAAATTGAGCTCTGCAGACAGTCAGCTGCTTGGCCCAGCTCACAAGGGGACAGATTCTGGTGGCAGGATTGGCCGTTTAGGCCTCCTCATTGTCTATCATGTTTGGGAGTGGGCCTTGGGGTCTACTAGAGGAAGCTACAGAGATGCTTAGAAGATGAAGTATGGCATTCTTTTCTTTGTATACAATTAGAAGACATGTCTGTAATCACCTCATTTTGCTGGTACAAAAGTGAGGGTGGGAAGCTCTCTTTTCAGAGTGGGATAGTTGCTGAATTTTCTGTTTATCTGTTACAGGGATTTGGGAAAATGCCATGGAGCAAATAGTGTCCTGCAAAGTGTTAACAACCATTCATAGGTATCTAACTTTATAATAAGTGGTTTTCTACAAAGTTATATCGTATGAAACTTTTGTGATTATAGTATATTGTATAATATATTCCTATGACTACTGGAATTTTCCATTTATATATCTTATAATATATGGGCTTACTTCCTAACATATTTGTATAGTAATTTGTTAATTTAATAATATTTATTAAACATCTACCACATATTAGAAACAGCTCCAGGCACCACAGATGAAATGGAGAAGAAAACAAACATAGGCTGGATTCGCAGAGCTTTCTCCGGGGGAGAGACACACAGAGAGAAGTAGGAAGTCATTAGAAGGCATGGAACATGGCTGTTTGGGAAGTAGAGGACACCATGGGAATATGTGTTAGGGTTACTCAGCTGAGGGGAGAGAGATGATCATGAATGGTTGTCAGCTCAGTGCAGGCAGTGGATGTTCCATTTAGAGGTAGCAGGTGGGACACAAGCCTGGAGAGTGGGCTGTTTGAAGACTTGAAAGACACTTGGTATGACTGGGGCAGGGCATAGAAAACGAGGGAGGAGGGAGAAAGATTAAACAACACAGAGCATCCACAAGCTACAGCAGAGGAAAATCTCAGGGAGGAGTTGCAAGGGGATGGGATCCGGGCTGCATCTCAGGGCCCATAATTGAGGCCGGGGGATGAGGTATTCTTAACTGACCACATGTTAGATGTGGAGTTAGCCTCACACAAACTAAATGATTCTCCAAAGCAATTCAAAATACCATTACCAGAAGAAAGGGGAATGGATTCTAGATAGGAAAAATCAGTAGCTGTCCACTAAACCTAATGTTCTTAGCACAAACAAAATTTCAAAATTCACAACAGAAGGAATATTCTCAGATACCTTTAGGAAAAAATTTCATGTGCTCTCAGTTTGCTATAGTTTTTGTCCTTTGCAGTGAACCTAATAATAAGATTCAGCATAAATTCATCTATTTTTAATTTCATATGTTTATATTTTAAAATATTTGAGACAGGATCTCCCTTTGTTGCCCACGCTGGGGTGCAGTGGTGAGATCATAGCTCACTGCCACCTCTGATTTAGAGTTGTTCCATTATGGAGGAAATAAAATGATATTTTAGGATATGACAAACAAAGGGAAAATGAGTCGTCTGATACTGACATGCACAGAACAGAACAGACACACTATCCCATGGTTTTCAGAAAGATAAGATAAATGACTACGTCTTACCTAATTCTCTTAGAATTATTATGTTTAAAAGGATCAAAGATGACTGAATTATAGTTATTTCCTATACAGTTGAGGCTATTATCAAATCCATTCCTGGAGACTGAAAAACTGACAACTGAGGTACAAAAAAAACAACTTCTTACCCAGTATCTCTCGCTGAAATGTATTTGATGTATCAGATACCAAACAGACCCTTGAAGACCTCTTCCCACTTAAAGGGGGAGCTGTGTGAGTTCTTGACTACAAGTGATCATTATGAAAACTCTCTTGTAAATGTCTGGTATTGACCCTTTTGTTATGGGACATTTTGAGTTTAACTGTTTTGAAAGAAAGTAAAATAATAATACTGAAACTCGTTATATACATGACTTGTGCTACTCCTATAGCCAATTCATTCATTGAAATACTTCATGAATCCCTAGTTTAAGCCAGGCTCCGTTAATAGTTAATGCTGGTACACAGCTGAAAGGCATGGTTCTTGACTTAGAAGAACTTGAAGTCAGTGAGTTGGTAAACAGCAATTAGAGATAAGGAAAATTAATCTGTTGGATATAGATGGAGTGCTGTGGGATCACTACATTCTTTGCTTAGATGTGATTAGGATGGGAGACATCCTAGGAAAGTTTCTCAGATAAGTTAATGCCTGATTGTATGGTGTGAATTCTATCTAGCCAAGTAGAGAAGGAAGATGGTGCTCCAGGGAGGCGTGTTAGAAACAGTGCTGTGGATCATGAAACTTCTTGGGCAGAAGCCGGAGAGAAAGACAGATACAGAATCTATCGTAGAATGTACTCAACTTGAAGTATATTAATTACTAATGGCTACTTCCTGTCTTTTAATTCAGGTGAAGGAAATACTCATGACCAGATATCTTAAGGAATGCTTTTGGAATGAACAGAGATGTACAACATTATTAGGATGACAGAGAAGCAAGTTGGCTTTGGAGGAACTGTATTCTGAGGATGTTGTTTGCTTTGGGTTAAAAAAAAGAAAACATACAACTACAGACAAGCCTTTATATCTGCAAGTATTATGGCATGGTCAATAGCAATGTAATTAGATTTACATCAGTCTTCCTGGTGAGACTTGGAGGCTCTTCCTCAGTAGACATGAGTGACCCAAGGCAGTCACAAGAAGAGAAGCACAAGCTCAGCAGAGCCTCTTCAAAGTTCAAGGATCCCCCTAGAATCATGCAGTCAGATGATTATTTTGCTCGGAAATTTAAAGCCATTAATGGCAACATGGGACCCACTACTTCTTTAAATGCCCCAAATTCCAATGAGACTGGCAGTGGTGGTCCGGCTAATGGTACCCCAGCTGTGCCCAAGATGGGTGTGAGAGCAAGGGTGTCTGAATGGCCTCCTAAAAAGGACTGTTCCAAGGATCTAACCTGCAAGGCACTGTGGGAAAGCCGGTCTCAGACCAGTTATGAAAGCGTCACCTCCGTCATGCAGAATGGGCAGAGTGACCAGAGCGAAGGTCAGCAAGAGGAGCAGCTCGATCTGGACTTCGTGGAGGCCAAGTACACCATTGGAGACATCTTTGTCCATTCCCCTCAGAGAGGACTTCACCCCATAAGACAGAGGAGCAATAGTGATGTCACTATCAGTGACATCGATGCCGAAGATGTCTTAGACCAAAATGCAGTCAACCCCAACACCGGGGCTGCCCTGCACCGGGAGTATGGAAGTACTTCGTCCATCGATAGGCAAGGCTTATCTGGTGAAAACTTTTTTGCTATGCTCAGAGGGTACCGAGTAGAAAATTATGACCACAAAGCAATGGTCCCTTTCGGGTTCCCTGAATTTTTCCCCTGTGACCCTGCAATCTCTCCCAGCCTTCACACAGCAGCACAGATTTCTAGGGGAGAATTTGTCCGCATCTCAGGATTAGACTACATGGACAGTGCCCTCCTGATGGGGAGAGACAGGGACAAGCCTTTCAAACGGAGGTTGAAATCAGAGTCGGTGGAAACATCCCTCTTTCGAAAGCTTCGAACTGTTAAAAGCGAGCATGAAACTTTCAAGTTCACATCTGACCTGGAGGAGAGCCGACTTGAGAGGGGCGTTCGCCCTTGGAATTGTCAGCGATGTTTTGCACATTATGATGTCCAGAGCATTTTGTTTAATATCAATGAAGCCATGGCTACGAGGGCTAATGTGGGGAAAAGGAAAAACATAACCACTGGGGCTTCTGCAGCATCCCAGACTCAGATGCCCACAGGCCAGACAGGCAACTGCGAGTCCCCTTTAGGGAGCAAGGAGGACCTCAACTCCAAAGAGAACCTGGATGCCGATGAGGGTGACGGGAAAAGTAACGACCTCGTCCTTAGTTGTCCTTACTTTAGAAATGAGACTGGAGGGGAAGGTGACAGGCGGATTGCACTCTCTCGGGCCAGCTCATCCTCTTTCAGTTCTGGGGAAAGCTGCTCTTTTGAATCGTCACTCAGTTCTCACTGCACAAATGCAGGTGTCTCAGTCTTGGAAGTGCCCAGAGAAAACCAACCCATTCACAGGGAGAAAGTAAAGCGCTACATCATAGAACACATTGACCTTGGGGCCTACTATTACCGCAAATTCTTCTATGGGAAAGGTAAGGAAGAGCCCTGGGTGTTTTGCATGTGTCTCAGGAGTAACTTTTTTAGGACCAGTCACAATGCTTTGCTTTGTGTTGGGGCACCTTCCTCAGAGTGTCCAAGGCTATAGTCCACTGGGCTAGACCTTGTTCTCCATCATGGTCCCTCCATAGCTTCCAGGCTAATTTTTTCTTTAGAAAACTGCAATTCCCTGCCTTTGTTGATTGGGTGTCCTTAATGTGTAAATACCCTTTTGGTTTCTCTTTCTTTCTCTGTCTGCCAATTTGTGAGCATCACAAATTCAGATTGATTTAGATTTTACCCCTTGTAAGAAGTCTTCCCTGATTAGTTATGTCCTTCTCCTATTCCTCTGAATAATCTCTTACACTGCTTACAGTGGATAATTCTGTGATTCCCTTACCTCTCTAGTGTTTCTGTACCTTGCTTCGCCTGCATTGCCATATGTATTGGACATGTTAAATCTTTGTTGAAAGAATGCATGAATTACCACAACAAATTTTGTTTTCGTGTTGTTCTAGAGATGGACTTAAGTATTAAGACATGAACGGTTAATTATTTAATCCTGTGTCAAATAAATGGTTTTTGCTTTATCTATGTCTTCAGGCTTGAACGATGCATTCTTCAGAGGTTATGTAATTGAATCCTCAACCTTTAAATAAGTATCCCTAATTATCCCAGGGCCAGGAGAATTGGCTCTGACTTAGAGACCTACAGAGAAACAGGTTCCACACATGTCAGTAACACATGCTGAGGAAACACTTCAGCATCTCACCACCTTATTGGGTGCAGCTGGTATCCTTCACCCCTTCATTATAGTGCAGCTTACTTTTCAGAGCCGTATTTTTCTGTCTTCAGTTTCACGTGCCAGCCCTCTTCCTGCTCCCAGGGATCCAGGGATAATCTCATGGAGCACCTGAGGAGACAGAGGGTGGGCCCCACCACTCTCCTCCTCCTGTTTCTCAGCGCGTAAACTATTCTGCCTCTGGTGTGGATAACCAAGAACTGACTGCACTTTTTATTATTATTATTTTTGCTTTGTACAGGTTTGTTACATATATATGCATATACATATATATACCAGTGCCGTGGTGGTTTGCTGCAGCTATCAACCCATCATCTAGGTTTTAAGCCTTGCATGCCTAAGGTATTGGTCCTAATGCTCTTCCTCACCTTGCTCCTCATCCCCCGACGGGTTCCAGTGTGTGATGTTCCCCTCTCTGTGTCCATGTTTT
>CAUYQU010007429.1:0-31646 GCA_963574635.1 Cheracebus regulus
TTTTTTTTTTTTTGAGACACAGTTTCACTCTTGTTGCCCAGAATGGAGTTCAATAGTGTGATTTCGGCTCACTGCAACCTCCACCTCCCAGGTTCAAGTGATTCTCCTGCCTCAGCCTCCCAAGTAGCTGGGATTACAGGCACACGCCACCATGCCCAGCTA
This sequence comes from Cheracebus regulus, assembly GCA_963574635.1. Lineage (NCBI taxonomy): Eukaryota > Metazoa > Chordata > Mammalia > Primates > Pitheciidae > Cheracebus > Cheracebus regulus. Next base: position 163 of record CAUYQU010007429.1, read on the forward strand.
ATTTTGTATTTTTAGTAGAGATGGGGTTTCATCATGTTGGACAGGCTAGTCTCGAACTCCTGACCACAGGTGACCCACCTGCCTCAGCCTCCCTAAGTGCTGGAATTACAGGCGTGAGCCAGCACACTCAGCCATTTCTGCTATTAATAGAAGAGGATCTTTAGGCAAACTATGCATGAAAATCAAGCAAACAGGTCTTAGCATCTGTAATTTCCAAATAATATAATTTGAATTAAGTCATGGAAGAAGTAAACAAAAAGTTCTAAGCTAAAATAACATCACTATCTTTAACAATGTAGTAACAGTGAGGTAGCAATTTTATATACTTTACGGTAATAAGGTTTAGCATGTAATAGTGACATTTTCTACAAGTCTTTTGAGTTAATACTCAAAAACATGAATCCCAGCTCTGAGAAGAAAGAGACATGAAATGGAGGAAGAAGAAGGGGATTCAACACACCTGAGTACTTGCAAGTTTGGGAGACCTCTAGAAACTACTTACATCTTTCAATATCAGAATTTGACTTGCAGCTTTGAGGTACTGCAACTGATGAGTCACTAAAATTGTGATCTTCTCATGCAATGTTTGACAAATACACCTATAAATGTAAAAAGCACAGGGTGAAAAAAACACATGAACAGGGGTTCTCCACATTGAAAAACATTCATTTTGAAACCACAGTCAGACAAAGACAACACGGTAGTCAAAGACCTAGATGTTAAATACAAACTAAACACAAATGTAAACCAATACAACCTGCTAGGTCCTCATGAGTCTTGCTGTGAAGAAATCCTAAAAAGTTGTCTGGGAAGGAGGCAATGAGTTTAATTTTTTGTTTCTAAAACTTAGTTAAACAGTTACATACTCCATGATGAAAAACGATTGACAACATGGAGATTCAAAAACCTGACTTAACTAAAACACTAATTATTTTATTGCTGTGTAGACTTGCAGGGGACAAAGAAAGATCGAGTGCAGTAGCAGGATCTCAGCTCACTGCAACCTCTGCCTCCCGGGTTCAAGCAATTCTCCTGCCTCAGCCTCCCAAGTAGCTGGGACTACAGGTGCACACCACCATGCCCAGCTAATTTTCTGTATTTTAGTAGATACGGGGTTTCACCATGTTGCCCAGGCTGGTTGCGAACTCCTGAGCTCAAGCAATCCACATGCCTCGGCCTCCCAAAGTGCTGGGATTACAGATGTGAGCCACCATGTCTGGCCAATGATGTGGCATTTTTCTTAGTTTCTTAAGTGATAATTTATAATGTACATATTAATACTCCCCGCCCAAAGGCTTAGATTCTTGGTAACCTTTGCCAGAGTGCATTTCCCAGACTCTTCTTCCCAAATAATGCTAGATAGGAAAACAAATGCTAGTGATGCGCAACTCTCCTCAGTATTCTTGGCCTCATCCAGGACGCAAAACGTCTCTCATTAGTCCTAAACAGTCTGAATAAGAAAGTGAAAGAACAGAATCCAAACAGTCCAAACCATGTGGCTCAAAAGATAAGACCCACCTCAGTATTCAACCGTCAAGTTTTCTGGGGTTTGTGGGTTTGTTTTCTATAGTACCCCCTCAAAGTTCTCCTATACTGTAAACGTAGACCCCTCAGAGCTCGGTCCAGCCTCCATCCCACGAGGGTCTGCAACGTCTCCAAGTAACCAAGTAGCCCTGTATGGAGCCTGAGGACCACAGGCAGGGCTCCTACCATCCTGCTTTGTTCCCAAGTCCTTGCATAGAGCAATTGTCAGGAACACAGCAATGGCACAACCTGCTAAGGTGGGTCAGAGCCAGAGTTCTGGAGAAACAGAGCCTGAAGTTCAAATCCCTGCTCTATCTCTCACTGGCCTGACAATGTTGGTGAGTTACCTAACCTCGCTGAACTCATAAACATTCTAAGAAATAAAAGCATGGGCTAGGCGCAGTGGCTTACGCCTGCAAATCCTGAACTTTAGGACGCCAAGGAAGGTGGATAGCTTTGGTTTAGGAGTTCAAGACCAGCCTGAGCAATACGGTGAAACCCCATTGCTACAAAAAAAATACAAAACAAATTAGCTGGGTGTGGTGGTGCACACCTGTAGTCCCAGCTACAAGGGAGGCTAAGGTGGGAGGATCACTTGAGCCCAGGAGGTTTAGGCTGCAATGACCCATGATCAGGCCACTGTACTCTAGCCTGGTTGACAGAGTGACACCCTGTCTCAAAAAGAAAAAAAAGGAATAAATAAAAGCATTAAACTGTAACAATGGCCCAGAACATAACTCATGCTTAATAAGTGTTAGTCCGGTTCTCCAATCTTCCCTTTAACCCACATGCAGCCATTTACTTCTAGAAATTCAGGATTGAGAAGTCAGAAGCGGGTATTTTAGAGACAAGCCTGGGTTCAGAACCACAACTCCAGACTGCAGATATGGAAACTAACACTTCATCCTTAACATCCAAAAGGATTAATTTTTCCTCTTTCACATATCTTAGGTTTGGCTTATTTCAAACCTAAGTTTCTCAGCCTAGTATACCCCTCTTCAGGTTTAGTACCTAAAGATTTTAATGAAATGGTTTCCCTTTATTTCAAAATTGCCTGCCATTAATCCCTTTATATACATATCTAAAGGGAGATGTTAACGATCAAATCTGATGGGGTGCTATATCCAGTTATAACCAACTCAAAGGTTTCAAAATGTTTTCATCCTCACATCTTCCATTGTAGATGAGATAATATAAATGATTACACTAACATTGTAATTGATGGCTTGAAATTTTTTCTAAATTCTTCTTCTTATGCAAATCTCAAAAAATACTTTCCAAACTTTTAAGAGTAAAAATCTTCCAGTCATGCCATAAAACAAATAATAAGTGATTGATTTAGCAACAAGCTATTTAACTCTTATCCCATATAAAGACTACATTAAGAGGCCAGGCACAGAGGCTGACGCCTATAATTCCAGCACTTTGGGAGGCTGAGGCAGATGGATCGATCGCTTGAGGCCAGGAGTTCAAGACCATCCTGGTCAACATGGTGAAACACTGTCTCTACTAAAAATACAAAAATTACCTGGGTGTGGTGGCACACACACCCAGCTACTGGGGTGGCTAAGGCACAAGAATCACTTGAATCCAGGAGGCCTGTGGTGATCTGAGATCATGCCACTGCACTCCAGCCTGGGCAACAGAGCAAGACTCTGTCTCAAAAAAAAAAAAAAAAGAGCTGACACATACAATGTCGGAGGTAACACAGATGAAAAAGGTATAGTCAGCTGGGTGCAGTGGCTCACACCTCTAATCCCAGTACTTTGGGAGTCCAAGGCAGAGGATCTTTTGGGCCCACAAGTCCAAGGCCAGTCTGAGCAACACAGAGAGACCCCATCTCTAAAAAATCATGAAACTTAGCTGGGTGTGGTAGTGTGCACTTGTAGTCCCAGCTACTCAGAAGGATCACTTGAGCCCAGGAGGTAGAAGTTGCAGTGGGCCGTGATCGTGCCATTGCATTCCAGCCTGGGTAACAGAGCAAAACTGTTTTAAGAAAGGAAGGGAGGGAGGAAGAAAGAAAGAAATGAAGAGAGGGAAGGAGGGAGGGAGGGAGAAAGGAAGGGAGGGAAGGAAGGAACAGATACAGTCACTACCTTCATTCATTTGGTCAAGATGCATTTGCTGAGCACTTATGAAGTACCAAGGACTATTCTAAGTGCAGAGGATACATCTACAGGTCCAGCAAACAGACAACACCCCACATCGTGTAGGGGACACTCACTACACAAATACAGAAAATATACTATCGGGTAGTAATGTAAACCATGAAGAGACAGCCAGGCAAAGGTTGTACTTTAGAGGGAGTGGCCAGGAAAAGCCTCTCTGCAAGGAGGTGACGTATGAGTCATGAGAATATCTGGGGGAGGCATTCCTGGCAGATACAGCAGGTGCAATGGTCCTGCTGTGCCATTGCACCAACGTACCGTGCAAAGACGCCTTTGTGTGTTCACATTCTAGTGCAGGGGCTGGGGAAGGACACAGGTGGATCAAGAGCAGTACTGAGGGTTGTGGGCAGACTGAGAAAGCGCCATGGCCAACGCGGAGCAGAAGAGAAAGGCAGGAGGTCAGATCTCTGTCTTTCATTTTTCTCTTTTGCCCAGGTATGCTATCCCAGCAGGAACAATGCCCTTACAGACAGGCAGATCTGAGAAAGTCACGCCCCCTTCCAGGTACCCCACAGAAGTCTGCATGGCTGGAGGACCGGGCTTGCATGGGCAAGGGCTGGAAAGGTGAGTGGGGTAGACGGCAAAGGGCCATTTGCCATTCGAGGACTTAGAATGTAGCTTAAAAGTAGGGGAGTCCCAGGAGGAACTGAAACAGGGAGGGTGAACTAGCGCTGCGCCTGCACATTACTGGCCCTCCCCAAATTCCTACTGGACCCTTATCACCAACGTAATGGTATTAGGAGGTGAGGCCGATTTCATGAGAGTCTGCCAACACAAATGGTATTAGTAAAAGGGGCCAGCCCAGGGAAGCTGCCCTACCGCTTCTACCACCCGAGGACACAATGAGAAGACAGCTGTCTATGAACCAGAGTGTGAGCCCTCTCCAGACACCAAAACTGCTGGCGCCCTGATCTGGGATCTTGGCCTCCAGAATTGTAGAAACAATTTTCTGCTGTTTATATGGAGTATCTGGTTTATGCTATTTTGAATTGGCAGCCTGAATGGACTAAGACAAATAGGTAGGCCACAGTTTGGGAGATCTGATTAGGAGACTCAAAGAGGCAGGGGTCTGAGAATTTCAGGCTTTCTAAAATACAACCACATCTATAGCAGGCAGCAAATCAGATTAGCATCCCTTCATCTAAGTGCCCCTCACTTTTTGTATGTGATAAAATCCACTTCATGTTTGCAACATATAGTTGTAAAACACAACTCTTCACAACCCTCGATAGATATTCATGATTGAAGTAAAACTGTTAATGGCAAATGGAAGTATAATTCATTCACTTTTAATACAAAACACTTCACATTTCTAAGCTTCAACCCAATCGCCATCTTTCATAGCATATTGTTCAATCCAATTTTCTAACTCATTGAGAACATTCTCCAGTTGCTTCTGAATGATTTCCTAAATTGCATTCGTGCTCCCTGCCCTAAGTTTCCCCAAAAAATGTGATTCTGATTAGCAAACAACAATTTTAACAAGCTTGCTTCTAACAAGTGTATATCCAAAGTCATTAAACCTTAAAGGTGCAAGAGGACTTTATAAATACCTTCTGTGTTCAAAGGAAAATTTGGGGGAGCTTGTGCGATACGCACACTGATACTCAGCAATGAAAATACCTTCCTCCTTCCCCACTGGGTGACTCTAAAACAGTGTCCCACCGGGAATTGTTGTTTGAGTGATAAAGAACTGGTGGGGACTCACGTAGGACTCAAGCAAGTCAGAGAGGCCCTTCTCAACCAAATGGAAAATTCATCAAGGCACAATGAGGAGGGAGCAGGATACGAAGCTCCGATCAGAGTGTGGGGGCAACGCTGAGTGCCAGCTGATCCCATGCTCTGCATTCAAAAAGTTCAATGCTGCCATCCACGTTTTTGGTTGTGAAAAAACAGACATGGTATAACATTTACCATTTATACCTTTAGTTTTTGAGATGAAGTTTCGCTCTTGTTGCCTAGGCTGGAGTGCAATGGCACGATCTCGGCTCACTGCAACCTCCACCTCCCAGGTTCAAGTGATTCTCCTGTCTCAGCCTCCCGAGTAGCTGGGATTCCAGGCATGAGCCATCAGGCCTGGCTAATTTTGTATTTTAGTAGAGACAGGGTTTCTCCATGTTGGTCAGGCTGGTCTCGAACTCCCGACCTCGGGTGATCCACCCGCCTCGGCCTCCCACAGTGCTGGGATTATAGGTGTGAGCCACCATGCCCAGCCCATTTATACCATTTTTAGTGGATAGCTTGGTCGCACTAAGTACATTCACACTGTTGTGCAGCCATCATCACCATCCACATCCGCTTCCTCATCATCACACACCAGGCACATTTTGCATAGGCACTCCGGAGGAGAAACATGCAGGAACCTATGCAGAGCCCCATGCTCAGTGGATGACTTCATGTCCAAATTCCTGGAATCCAGAGCCCAGAGATGAGTTACTCTCACACAGCCAACTCCGCCCAAATCTCTCTCTACTTTGCTATCCAGGACCTGTTATGGACTGAACTATGTTCCCCTCAAAGTTCATATGTTCCAGCCATCACCACAGCAGCACCTTAAAATTGAGACACAGGACCCCCTTTTTTTTTTTTTTACTTTTGAGATGGAATCTCACTCTTGTCACCCAGGCTGGAGTGTAATGGCGCGATCTCATCTCACTGCAATCTCCCTCTCCTGGGTTCAACCGATTCTCCTGCCTCAGTCTCCCAAGTAGGGGGGATTACAGGCACCCCCCTCCACGCCCAGCTAATGACTGTATTTTTAGTAGAGATGGGGTTTCACCACATTGGCCAGGCTGGTCTCGAACTCCTAACCTCAGGTGATCTGCCTGCCTCGGCCTCCCAAAGTGCTGGCATTACAGACATGAGCCACAGTGCCAGGCCAACACAGGACCTTTATAGAGGCAATGACACTAAAATGAGGCCATGAGTGTGGGCCCTGCTCCACTCTGACTGGTATCTTTTCAGGAAGAGGAGGTTTGGACGCAGACACACGAGGAGGAAAGGGCGAGAGGGCGGCCATCAGCATGCCAGCAAAGCCCTCGAGAGAAGCCGCACCTGCAGACGCCTTGATCTCGCACGTGCAGCTTTCAGAACTAGTGAAACAACCTGCCACTGTGTAAGCTCCCCGGTCTGTGGCGTTTTGTGAGAGCAGCCCTGGCTGGCCAACACAGGACTCCCAGCGAGCAGGTCCAAACAGCTTTCTCTCATGGTACCTTCTCTATCCCCCACCGGAGGAACAGGGGCCTGGCTGCTGTCCTTCCCACAGGCTCACTCCTTCCCGTCTCCACACCTCTGTGTCTATTTCTTAATCCTACTCTCAGCCACTACAAACCCTTACCAGCCTGCAGGACACAGGCTACTTCCAGCCAAGCCCGGCCACCCGTGACCTTTCCAATCTCAGCTGCCCACTGCTTCCATTTAAAATAATTGATTGTCCTAAGCTAGGTGCAGGGGCTCACACCAGTAACCCCAGCACTCCAGGAAGCTAAGGGGGATGAATCCCTGAGCCCAACAGTAAAAGACCAGCCTGGACAACATGGCGAAGCCCGCTCTCTTCAAAAAACACAAAATAAGCTGGGCATGGTGATGCGAGTCACAGCTACCTGGGAGGTGGAGGCAGGAGAATCTCTTGAGCCCAGGAGGTCAAGGCTGCAGTGAGCTGAGATTGCACCACTGCACTCCAGCCTGGGTAATAGAGTGAGATCCTATTCAAAAAAAAATAATACAATCGATTGTCCTATATTGAAATCCCCTAAGCCTTGGGGTCTGTTGAACTTTTCCCATGCACTTAGTCTTGAATCTGTGCAGAGACAATTTCTTTATGGGCAAGAATGAGATCTGAACTTGTCTCTCTCTCTCTCAGCCCGGCATGGGTGCTTATCTTCTCCACGGCTGACTGCCCCCCTTTGCAAGCGAAGATGTTTTATGCAGTAACACCTCCAGCATCATCTACTCAGTGTGCCCAGAAGGGCTACAATGAGCGGGAAGGCTCATTGGCCTTAACAAGGCACAAACCAGGAAGCTGAATATGGGGCAGATGTGGGTGCTGCTTTAGCAAAACCGGTTCACAATGCTTTCAAAAAGACCAGTCTAGACTCCATAGGAAGTGTCCATCGGCACACATGAGGTTACAGAATGCACAGAAAAGATTCCAGAGTAATTCTACCTCCATGGCTCAGTGTCTACGCAAAAGCCAAAGAAAGCAAATCCCAAAAACACCACCTAAGAGTCGGGAGAGAAGCCAGATTCTAGGCAACTAGTTTCAAAGGCAGGCTAGGCCTACACGTCTGTGAGTCTTAAGTGTTTACTCTGGTAAGAATCCATGAAGCAACATTAGATTCTTGAAACCATAGTATACTATGGAACAAATAATTCTTAAATTCTAGATTTTACTAGTAGGTTATTTTTAAACTGATAGGTTAATACACAAAGAGCAACAAAGCCTTCCCAAGAAAGCCTTATGTCGGTCCGAAGGACCTCACTTCTTTTTTGTTTGTTTGTTTGAGACGGAGTCTTGCTCTGTCGCTAGGCTGGAGTGCAGTGGCACGATCTTGGCTCACTGCAACCTCCATCTCCAGGGTTCAAACCATCCCCCTGCCTCAGCCTCCTGAGTAGCTGGGACTGCAGGTGTACACCATCACGTCTGGCCAGTTTTTTTTTTTGTATTTTAGTAGAGACACGGTTTCACCATGTTGGCCAGAATGGTCTTGATCTCCTGACGTTGTAATTCGCCCAACTCGGCCTCCCAAAGTGCTGGGATTACGGGCATGAGCCACCATGCCTAGCCCCAAGGACCTCACTTCTAACTTGTCATAGACCAGCGATGGAGGGCAAGAGCTGGAAGACAAGGCCCAGGTTGCCAAGTGCCACCCTTCCACCGAAAAATGGCACACCACCTTTCCTATCTCTGGGGCCTGGTCCATCAGCAGTTTCTTAGTTATCAACTGTAACAACTAGTCAGGGAAAACCTGCAAAATTTCTGTTTCTCAACTCCCTAAAACATTTTATATATGTATATATACTCCACTCACTGCAACACACTGAAATCACCTTGTATATTTTCCTACCTTGATCTTGTATTTCTGCAAAATTTCTCTAAAATGGATCTTCAGGGAAGCAGGGGACAGTGGGTGGACACCAGAGCAGGACACGCTGAAAGCCATAAAGGCTTTCCTGAGCCAACTGGAAATGGCTCTGGGAAAGCAGAAATGACTTAAGACACAAACTCACAGTTCGAACAAGTGCCTGCTAACTTCCGCATCCACTGCGCTGAGAGGATCGTCCAGGAGATAGATGTCAGCGTCTTGATACACTGCTCTAGAAAATATAAAGAGGTATCAGACTCTCACCTAGGAACTTTCAACAACTGGATATTAATTCAAGTGCTAACGGAATAATCCAAGAAGGTGCTTCACACAGGACCCAATACACAGTAAGCCGGCCCTACGTGTTCACCACCGCTGGAAGCAGCACAAAAGACACCTGCATAGTGGCTGCTGAAACCCAACTTACCTTGCAAGGTTTACCCGCGCCTTCTGCCCTCCACTCAGCGTGGTTCCCCGATCTCCTATCACGGTCAGATCGCCATCCTCCAACAGCTGTAAATCCTATATGGACAAAGGAAAGAAGTGGGGAGAAGACTTAAACATAATCTCCCTCTGTTATCCTAAACTTTGCACATTAGTGCTTCAGAAATACATATGTATTTGATCAACAGCAATGGATATATTTCATAGTAACTAAATTGTAACTTTGAACCTATCCAATACACTGTCTGGGCACGTTATCTATTACAATGCTGTAGTTTTTCATAGCATTTAGGCACTGAGCCATTTTAACAGAAATTTTTTGAGCACCAACTCCATGTGAATAAAGCAGTGAAGGAGTTTCCACAGTGACTGACCTGACAATAAAAGATTGACACAAATGCAAGAGGTGATAAGTGCTAAGAAGGAAAAGGAAGCTGGCTTAGGGAGACAGAAAGTGACAGAGGCAAAGTCCACTTTATATAGGGAGGTCAGCAAGGGCTCTGATCGAGGGGGTCTGAGCAGAGATGAGTCAGGGGATGGAGTGGCTGGCACAGACTGCAGGGAGAGTGCTCCACACAGAGGAATAAGCAAGTGCAGAAGCCACAGGGCAATGCATGCCCGAGGTCTTCACAGAAGAGCATCATGGAGGCCAGCAGAACTGTGAGCACAAGATGGTGGCAGGGGAGGGTGGAGACAGAGGCAAGAGGGGCCAAGAGTTCACACCCAGGGAAACAGGAGGAAGGACAAGATCAAGGCAATAATCAAGACAAGAAACAACAGTAGCTGGGACCAGAGCAGAGAAGTGAACCTAAGTGGTCACGTGCTGAACAAATGTTGAAGGTAGCTCCTATACGATCTGCTGATGAGATGGATGTGGGTTGTAACAGAAAAAGAGGTGGGCTGCATTGGTTTTGGTATAAGACAAGGGAAGAACAGGGTTAGCATTTACTGAACTGGGGGAAATGAGGGTGTAGATTTAAGATGTAAAATCAAGAGCTTGATTATGGCCAAACTGAAATGCTGACCGGCAATCGTGACTTGCTGCTGGATAAGTGAATCTAGAGGTCTGTACTAGACACCCAACTGTGAGGGCTGGCAGCATAAAACCATGGGACTTTTTAAGGAACAACTGTGTCTTCATGAGCCATTTTGCTGACTTTTGCCTCAGCTTTCCATTCTCAGAGAAGAATGTCTTCACAGTGATGCTTAAGGCACCACAATAGGCTGACAGACAAAACTATGCACAAAATAAGAGCAGAAAGAGCAGCCTGGCCAGGAAAAGCCAAAGGGAAGGGAGCAAGGTGCCCATGAAACACTGCACAGATTGGCTGCAATGAGTAGACTCTTGTTCCATGCAAGCCCCCCTGCCGAAACAAAAAAAAGCCAGGAAGGATAACAAATTTTACTTGAGAATCTAGCCAAAGTTATATTTAAAAATTATTTAAGAAGTAAGTTGCCAAAGCATAGTATTTAAAAAAAAAAAAATGACAAGAACATCCCTGAAAATAACAGGATAACGATCAGGTTTAAGTGACATGGTATTATATTAGAAACCTTCACTTGGATGACCTATAATTATCACCAGACAGAACTTGACATAGACAAACAAAGTGTGGAGAAGATTGCTGGGTGTTGATTGAACTTAATAAGCATCAACCTAGGACAGTACAGAGATGGCCTTCTTACAGATCAAGGTGTCCTTTCTTTGTCTCTACTCTGACAAAGCCAGAGAGACAAAGCAAATGGCACATTGCAATCTCCATGACAAGCAAGTCCATTGACCTTCCTAACTTATCATTTTCTTTCTTTTACGAAATGTCCTGAAGAAACAAGAATTAATAAACTCAGAATGCCAGAAGAATCTAAAGTAAGTGTATAAACTCTCTAAGTGAAAAAAGGATCTGAGTTCATTCTCATTTGCTATTGATGACCGTGACATATTTTCTGATCAAACCAACAGCAAAACCCCATTCATAGTATGAATTCCACTAAATAAAGTATAACACAAAATGGAAAAAAGATAGTATCGCCATTGGAACTCACTCCCTGGCAGCCCACAAAGACACAGAGGAGTCCCCTAATACTCCAGTCTGAACCAGATTGCGTCAAATGACAGGTAGTAAGTGCCCTGTTATGAAAATTCATTATTTCACATTGTCTCTTTGTTGAGCTCAGAAGTTAACACTATCTTTTCCTTTCAGTTTTCATAAAAACACAGTGCAGCAGACACGGTGGCTCACGCCTGTAATCCCAGCACTTTGGGAGGCCGAAGCGGGTGGATCACCTCAGGTCAGGAGTACGAGACCAGCCTGGCCAACAGGGTGAAACCCCAACTCCTATCTCTACAAAAACACGAAAGTCGCCAGATGTCGTGGCGCATGCCTGTAATCCCAGCTACTTAAGAGGCTGAGGCAGAAGTATCACTTGAACCTGGGAGGCGAAGGTTGCAGTGAGTCAAGGTCGCACCATTGCACTCCAGCCTGAGCAACAAGAGCGAAACTCCAACTCAAAAAAATAAAAATAAAAAGACAATGCACCCGTTAACACTATCTCTTCCTTTCCATTTTCATAAAAAGACAACGCACCATTTTAAGATTGGGTCCCAGCCTTCCATACAAACATAAACACGCGCTGTTTACTTGGCCTCATTTCATGGCTGATGGTCCTTACAGAATGTGTTAAGTTTCTGTGCCTTGATTTTACATTGTTTTGTTTTCGTTCTCAAAATAGCCTCAAGTTGTAGCACCACAATCCTAGCCATTTTCTAGAAAAGGCACTTAAAATACCTGTCTCATTAAGTGCAGACAGGGAAGAGGAAATGAGCTCTCTCCGTGTCTGTAGTAGCACTTTTTGAGTACTACAACGACCTTGAGTGTTGTTGACTGAGCAAACTACTTATGGACAAGCCTTAGATAGGGAAAATATTTCAAAGGATCTGAAGTGCAAACTGAGTCAGGCTGATTTCCTAAGCATGATTTTCTGGTTTGGTTAAAGGGAAAGAGTTGAGCGGAAAGTAGAAGGGCTTCCAGTGAGAGGAAGGTATCTTATGCACGTTAGGTACCTCTGAGTAAAATTAACCAATTATTTAATCTGCCACCACCTGTACTGAAACGCAGACACAGAAACTAGAGAAAAACCATGACATGGCTACGTGGGTTTGATCCCATCTAATCAAAATCCTAGCATGTGCACATCAACCATGGTGACACTGAAAGCAGAAGGACCACTGAGGACACTGTGGGGATGGTCACAGGGGCGAGGCCTGAGGCCCCAGCACAAGAAGCAGGTTCCAGAGTCAGAGAGCAGAGCTCTCCAGCTTCGGGCCACATTTTCCTTCCTATCACAGCTTATTCATATCCTGTTCTTTCCAGGCCCAGCTCAAAGTCTTCTATGAAACCAATCTGCATTCCCCCAGTCAGAAAACATCGCTCTCTCTACTAGGTTCCTAAGGCTTTGTTTGTATTTCGTAGGAAGGACCTGCCGTATTCTGCTTCATCATGTGTATGTATGTACTCAGCTTCTTGCTCCATGAGTCAGCTCCTAGACATAAGAGCTAGGCACCAGCTACTGCTGCTGATGCCTCGTGTTATCTCCAATCTTCATGACAACCGCCAATAAGTACTGACCACATTTCACAGATGAGAAGACTGAGATGAAGTGAGAGCCCCTGACTGGTCTGAGGACGCTCAGCTAATAAACGAAGGCTGGAGTCTGAACCAAGCTCATCTCAGTTCACAGCCTGTTGCCCTTTCATATCAGGCTTCCCCAAGCGCTTGCGAAAAGATACTTAAAGAAGCAATACTGAAACAGCTCAGAACTTGAAGGCTCTCTATCCATACGCAGCACTATCAGTACATTTAGTCACCCTAGTTAGATTCACCTCGTTGTACCTTTTGTACTCAGCTTAAAAGAAAAAAGCCTGGGCATGGTGGCTCACACCTGTAATCCCAGCACTTTGGGAGGCCGACGCGGGCAGATCACCCAAGGCCAGGAGTTTGAGTTTCAGACCAGCCTAGCCAACATGGTGAAACCCCATCTCTACTAAAAACACAAAAATTAGCTGTGCGTGGTGGCACGCGCCTGTAGTCCCAGCTACTCTGGAGGCTGTGGCAGAAGAATCACTTGAACCTGAGAGGTGAGGTTGCAGCAAGCTGAGATCACGCCACTGCATTCCAGCCTGGGAGACAGAGTGAGATAGCATCTCAAAAAAAAAAAAAAAAAATGGAGACAGTCTTTTTATGTTGCCCAGGCTGGTCTCATACTCCTGGCCTCAAGCAATCCTCCCACCTCAGCCACCCAAAGTACTGTGATTACGGGCGTGAGCCACCACACCTGGCCCTCAGCATTTATTTCCTATTATGTCAAAAAGGAGTGAAATGATTCTCTCAACTGAGAGATTTAAAAAAAAAAAAAAAAAAAAAGCATGACAACAGTTATTCTATGATTGTCAAGGTAATCTGAAAAGAAAATGTCCAAGTTGGCAGGAATGTGGTAAATATGAGAAGAAACTCTAAGACTAAGATAGTGGGTGCCCCAAAGGGGTTTGCATATTCAAGCAAGCTATACAGGAAAACATTAAACTCAAATTTATCAATTCCATGCCTTTGGATACACATTGCTTAAAAGTGCCCAAGGATTAAAAGAAAGTATGCAAAAGGTGACATAATATTAATACATTGCATCTGTTAGGGTAACAATATTATTATTGTTGACTTATTTACTGTACTATGTATAGAACCCCTACATAAATATCAATTCAAACAATGGAAGTTATATACACAAATATATTCCTTCAAACTATGTCACATTTCATGTGATTTTACACAAAATTGGAGGCTCTTAGAATTAAGAAGGCCTGTTGTGTTCCTAGTAATCAGATGTTTTAAGTTCATGATCAAATTTTATCCTCACAATAGCCTTAAGAGGTGAATAGTATTATTATCTCTATTTTACAGATGAAGAAATTGAGGCTTTCTAAGGTTCAATTAGCTAAAATCGCACACCTGCTAAAGAGGAACTGAGTCTGAATCCCAGAGCCATCTGACCCCAGGGCCTTGGATTTTAACCACCACCTACTGAAATATCTAACATTATTATGTTGTTTCCTGAGGTATGGCCTGTAACTTGCTATGATATCACTTTGAATAAGTAATTAGCCTAAAGCAATACTGCTAAATGTGAATTACTACTTCATATCTTATTATTTTATCTCAAAGATGTTTTTAGCTCAATTAACTTATAAATTTATTCCAGCTGTATCTAGTACAATACATCTAGTTGCTATCAATATTATCTGAGAAATCTTGTTAGTTCCTATCTTTTCCTCTAGAATTTTTTTTTTTTTTTTTTTTTTGCGGGAGAGGGTAGCAGGGAGGGTAATGAGAAACTGTATAAAGCAAAATCTTTTCTTTATCTTATTAACTGATTTAGAGAAAAGGGTAATAGCTACCATTCACCAAAAATCTGGCATGTTTGCATTTTACAGACATTGCCTGCAGTCTTTACAATCCTGCTGTATCTCCCCCATTTAATAAGAAATGAAACAGAGGCAAGCACCTGGAGACACCCAGTACTGTTTCTGTCCAGCAGTTTTTGATTACACATGCAATCTTTGTGCCTACAAGCCAAAATAATTCCAGGAAGCTGCTATGGCCATCTCATACCCACTACTCACACATGGATTTGAAAGGGAGTCAGCAAAGGATCTCATAACTCATCATGAGGATCCCTGGTTTCTGGCCGGTCCCCTACTAAACAATCATAAATGGAAACCATCTCAGCCCATGTCCTTATTTTGCACAGAGACATCAAGTGCCCAAGGCAGGTAACGTGACATATCCAAAGTGATACCGAGCTGGTCAGGCATGGTGGCTCACACCTATAATGCCAGCACTTTGGGAAGTCAAGGCGGGTGGATCACTTGAGATCAAGGGTTCAAGACCAGCTGGCCAACATAATAAAACCCATCTCTACTAAAAACAAAAAAGTTAGCCAGGCGTGGTGGTGCACACCTGTGATCTCAGTTACTCAGGAGGCTGAGGCAGAAGAATTGCTGGAGCCTGGGAGGTGGAGGTTGCAATGAGCTTAGATCACACCACTAGACTCCGGCCTGGGTGACAGAGCAAGACTCCATCTCAAAAACAAAACAAACACACAAAAAAGTGATAACCAGCAAATGACAAAGCTGGATCAGCCTCCTGCTCCACTGGACTTCTCCATCGGAGGCCGATGGTCCTACCGAGGACAGAACCATGCACAGAGGGACAGCAGTTCGTGCTTACATACATCCAGGAAGGAACCAAGGAGTCATCATGCAGCCCAGCCCTGAGGGGACCCCATCGCCACTGGAGTCTGCCTGCCACACAGAAGCCTGCAGGTGGCCAAAGCCTGGGAAACTATCCGAGTTACTAGGCCAGTCTTCAAAGGTGGCTATGGAAGAGGCTGAATGGCAGCCACTGTCCCTAACCCCCGCTTCCTCCAAGAGTTTTTCTGATGTGGGGAGGAGCAAGGCAGGGCTGGGTGACCTGGGATCTGAAGTTTCATGTGGGTATCAGAAGATGAACAGGTAAAATGAAAAGGCTTGAAAACCATTTTGTCCCACATTCTACCTTTTTATCAATCACCCAATTTTTAAAATAGTTCTACCTTATGAACACCCTCAACTGAGAGGTAGCCAGCCTGGCAGAGGAGAAAATGGAATCTGGAGCTAAGCAGTTGCGGGTTTGAACCTGAACTGCAAATGCTTAGGTGATTCATTTCATCTCTCCAACCCTCCATTTTACCAACCCTAAGCAACATTCAGCTCCTAAAACCATAGTCGGATATGGAACAAAGCATTCTTAAATTCTAGAGTTTACTAGTAAGTTATTTTTAAACTGACAGATTAATACGCAAAGAGCAACAAAGCCTTCCCCAGAAAGCCATATAGTAGTCCCAAAGACCTCACTTCTAACTTGTCACAGACCAGTGATGGAGGGCAAAAGCCGAAAGACAAGGCCCAGGTTGCCAAGTGCCACCCTTCCACTAAAAAATGGCACACCATCTTTGCTATCTCTGGGGCCTGGTCCAGCAGCAGTTTCTTGGTTATTAACTGTAACTACTAGTTGGGGAAAACTTGCAAAATTTGCCATCTGGTTCTCAACTCCCTAAAACATGATACACTCCACTCACTGCAACACACTGAAATCACCTTGCATATTCTCCTACCTTGACCTTGTATTTCTGTAAAATTTCTCCAAAATGGACCTTTGGGGAAGCAGGGGACAGTGGGGGACACCAGAGCAGGACAAGCTGAAATACAGTCATTACTTTAGGGAGATGTTAGCAATTCTCTACCAACTTTGAATAAAATGAAAATTTTCTTAAAAAACAAGGATAGCAATATCAAAAAATTAAATGAAGACAGCAATAGCAAAGGCACTGGGAAATCATGGCAACAGATTAAAACTTCATATACCTTTGTGTGCGCATATGTGTGAGTGTGAGAGAAAAAAAAATTCACACCTTGTGGAATCTGAGTAATGAGGAGCTTGCCTTAGCCCGTCTTTTCCTGTATAGTATCTACTATTCAATAAAAATCCAGCTCATTAGTGCTAACACTTCTGAAAATGCATCATCTCTCATTAATAGCCCAGAAAGAAGAAACAGCCCATTAAACAAGCAATGATGTTGCTGTCCAAATAGCCAGCAACTACTGCTCACCTGATTGATAGAATCTATGGTATTCAAGCCACTGTCGAATCAAAATTACTCATTCCTTGCAAACCTGGCTGGAAGCCTTCTGCATCACAACTGTGACAGTCTGTGGTGGCCTTTTCCAGACAGTATAAAAGAACAGTAGGATGTCCAGGCCACACTGCATAGAGCCCGGGGAGAGCCCTTTAGTGCCATTATTCACTGATTTTTATGGCCCAAAGATGGTAACATAGTATTTATCGGTATTTATCATTTTTTCTCTTTTCTAACTTGCAGTCTTCTATTAAGTATGCTCAGTTTTCATCAACTACCCATCAATTTTATGAAAACCTCAGTGGACAATCAAACATTTCAACTTTTGTGAAAACAATCACTCTCTTGGTGAAATGATACACAATGAAAAAGAATTTTAAAGTTTGTTTCCTTTAAATAATAAATTTTACTGAAAAAATTTATCCATGTAGCCAAAAAACACCCATACCCTAGAAACCACTGCAACAAATTTTCTTTTTTAAAGGGGGTGGAGAAGGAAACCTATGGTCTGAGAGGGACCCAGGCAGGAAACATCAGCCAAGCGCACAGTGCAGACGTCTTCTAGAGTCTGATGCAAACCAATAGGTAATGAGATGCTAAAGCACCATAATCTCTGCCTAGCCAGTTGATGATAGCAAGGAGTTTTGGTCATTTATTTCTTGGGTAAGATGCAATTTTTTTTCAAAAGTGTTCTTACCTTCTAGGGATAAGTAATAAGGTATTGCAAATGAAGTACAATTGAGGTCGAGGGTGTGTGTCAGAAGAATCTGGGGTGGGAGTGGGGCTAGCAGAGGGCAGGGGTGGAGACTGACTAGAATTGGGTACAGGTTGATCACACTTGAACTTGAGCAATGGGTGCATGCAGGTTCAAGACACCTTTCTCTCTACTTTCACAAATTTTTCTAATTGTCTATTTTGAAAAAAAAAATGTTAAAAGTAAATGAAACTTCACAAAACCAACCAAACCCCCCAAAACTAACCCTGTAAATATCATTTTCACATCAGACTTAAAACAAGAGAGGGTGTGTTTATTTACTGGGAGAACTGCCTTAAAGTATTAAATAACATTCAAGGGCTGGGCACAATGGCTCACACCTGTATTCCCAGCACTGCGGGAGGCCAAGGCAGGAGGGTCACCTGAGGTCGGGAGTTCGAGACCAGCCTGACCAACATGGAGAAACCCCATTTCTACTAAAAATACAAAATTAGCTGGGGCATGGTAGCAGATGCCTGTAATTCCAGCTACTTGGGAGGCTGAGGCAGGAGAATCACTTGAACCTCAGAGGCAGAGGTTGCAGTGAGCTGAGAGCACGCCATTGTACTCCTGCTCTGGGCAACAAGAGCAAAATGCCATCTCAAAACAAACAAAAAATATCAAGGTCTTTCAAAAATTTTTTTTAAAAGTTAATAAAGCTTATTGTTGAACACTAATATTACTGGATATTTGAGTACATCAAATCCAAAAGTCGTCACTCACCTTTTTCAGAGCACAAGCCTTTATGACTTTTTCATATCGTTCCTTTTCATATTTCTTCCCAAATAAAATATTACTCCTCACAGTTCCCGAGAACACCCAGGGCTGCTGAGAAACATAGGCAATTCTTCCACGCACATTCACCAGCCCGTGACTTGGGGCCAATTCCCCGAGCACAGCACTTAACAGTGATGACTGAAACAGATTGCAAAAAAGCACATGTTCAGTCAACACTTGCGACAAGAATAAGCCCCTGCAGTGCAGCCCTGCCCAGCACTGGGAGCTTGAAAAGCATCATTTAATTCATTTAAAATAGGATCTAGTATGGTGCAGGAAGTTGTGATTAAAAATTGGAAATAACATATTGGTCAATGTAAACTAGTAGTTGGTAAGGAATACTAACAAAGTGGAGTGTACAATCTACCTTGCCCTAATGACTTTCCCTAAATGAGTTTCACTCCCCTAAATGAAATGCTACATGGAACCAAGATCAACATAGAATGTTGACAGTAACAGAGTAGCCAAGCATGATATATCATTCCTATAGCCAATACTGAATGCATTGTTCCTGTGTGCAGGTATTCTTTCGGACAAAAACCTTGTTCTAGAAAAGCTATATGTAAATAACATATCGTGGCCAGGCGCAGTGGCTCACGTCTATAATCCCAGCACTTTGGGAGGCCGAGGTGGGTGAATCACTTGAGGCCAGGAGTTTGAGATCAGCCTGGCCAACATGGTGAAACCCCATCTCTAGGAAAAATACAAAAATCAGCCGGGTGTGGTGGCATGCCTGTAATCCCAGCAACTTGGGAGACTGAGGCATGAGAATCACTTAAACCCGGGGAACTGGAGGTTGTAGTGAGCCTAGATTGCACCACTGCACTCCATCCTGGGCGACAGAGCGAGACCCTGTCTCAAAAACTAAATATACATCCATTCATATATACATGAATAAATGAATGAATAAAAATAAATACCATATCCTGTGCACTAGGAAGGACTTTTATTTTTAAATACTCAGCAGTCACGTCTCTGGAGAGCAACTTCAATTGTGAAACCACCCTACTGGTTATACACCCTACATCTAGATTTACCGTGTTGTTAGAATGCATGAGATTGAGTATGCATGTTTCCTTCACATCTTTTACAACACACAGACGTGACGTGTCTGTGCCCCCCAGTATCAGAGAGCTTACAACACTGAGCTGAAATCATCTGTTTGTATATCTGTCTCATCCAAGATATCAGAAGCTTCTGGAGGGCAGTGGCATCTGGGTCTTGCTTACAGTTGTATCTTTTGCTCCTAACACAGGGCTACACGTCTGGCTGCAGGTTTGTTAAATGTGTGTTCATGTGACTTGAAGAAGTCATAGCAAAACATGTTGAAAGCTTTGCAGCCAAGCCTTCATACCCTCCAGATGTCTTGTGGTATCTAGGGTCCACTCTGACAAAAGAAGTTCCCACTTTCTTAGTCTCAGTCCATCCTGCATAGTGGTCATATAAAAAATTTCCTTCATGGAGACGTCCAACTTCTGAGAGTTCCCAATTATGCAACTTGAAGAACCAAGGGAAACATGCTACGCATTGCCCACATTTACCTGGTCATGTGACCTTCTTGCAAAACTAATGTTCCATGCGCTCAGAAATGCCGTGCAAAGCATACCCAATTCAAACTTGTGTTGCACATAGCTTTGAGCTCAAGAAGTTAATATGAGAAGTGGGGTTGCAAGAAGCTGCCAAAAGCCATTATGACTCACCTTCCCTGCTCCCACAGGGCCAATCACAGCTAACAATTCACCAGGTCTGACAGTAAAGGAAAGGTCTTGTAGAGTTGGGTTCTCTGATGCCTACAAATTAAAGTTTATAAAATGTGTCCATTTCAATAAAGTCACACAAATCACTTCAAAAAGAGAAGAAAACAATACAATAGTCATTGATACATGAACATAACCAAATTTTTCTCCTTCCTATTTTAAGATATTGTATCCCAGGGTCCTTTTCATACAATCACATTTTTTTTGTGGAGTTTGAAACAGTTGGGAATCTTCAATACTTAAGGCCCATTCCCTTTTACCAGATTTTCATGTGAACACACTCCAGACATCCACAAAATTCAGACACTAAAAATAACAAGGCAACCATCTTGAAATGAAAACTCATGCTAACTTACTACAACAATATTGTTTTTTTATTTTCACTTTAAGTTCTGGGATATATGTGCAGAACGTGCAGATTTGTTACATAAGTATACATGTGCCATGGTGGTTTTCTGCACCTGTCAACCCATCATCTAGATTTTAAGCCCTACATGCAATTAGGTATTGGTCCTAATGCTCTCCTTCCCCTTGCCCCCCACCTGCCAACAGGCCCCGGTGTGTGATGTTCCTCTCCCTGTGTCCATGTGTTCTCATTTAAAACAATATTCTTAATATAATATTCAGTATGGGAGCTTTTCAATCATATGTAAGTTTTCATTATGTCCCTTGATTTTAATATTCTATTTCATTAATCTCCACAAGGTGGCAGCATGAGTACATGGCATGTCCAATCCTTGGCTAATGGATGACGAAATCTCCACTAATCTTTCCATTTTCACTTGATAAAGCATGAACCTCAGTGATGCCCAGCCAGCAAGAAGGCACTTTATACTATAAAGTCATTCTTGGCAAATGGACTTCTACAAATGGTGGTCAACCCTGTAACCTGGTGGTCAACCCTGTAACCAAAGATCTCATTTAACAACAACCAAAAAATGAAGAATAATGAAATTAAGTCTATGTTCATGGGTCAAAGTGAAAGTCTCAGAGTTATACCTGTAGCTTGCGTTACCTATCCCGGTTAAATAGGGAACAGCACAGTTTTCTACTATAAATACTGAGGTACCCACCACAGCGTACAATCCAATGCAAGGGGAGGAAGGAATGAAATACTCATTATGGTATCAGAAACAATGTTCCTAAACAATCTATAAATTCTATGATAAAAAGATTCAGGAATATATGCATGTTTTTACACATACTAAAGGTTAAGAAAATTATCAATCACTGCTAATGTTAAAAACAAACAAAAGTTGTTTTAGGCACGGCGCAGATTGGCTTATGCCTGTAATTCCAACATTTTGGGAGGCGGAGGTGGGAGGATCACTTGAGGCTTGAAGTTCAAGACCAGCCAGGGCAATATAGCGAGAACCCATCTCTTCAGAAAAAAAAAAAAAAAACAATCAGCCAAGTATGGCAGGTGTGTGCTGTAGTCCCAGCTACTCAGGAGGATGAGGTGGGAGGATTCCTTGAGCTTAGGAGGTTGAGGTTGCAGCGAGCCAAGATTGCACCACTCTAGCCTGCAAGACACACTGAGAACTTGTCTCAAAAAAAAAAATGTTATTTTACAGTTTATTCTTTAGGAGACCAAACCAAATTCACTACTTTTATACAGAGTTTCTAATTCTTTTCAATTGAGAGGATTACATGTGTATCAGGGAGCAGGGATAGTTTACCAGTGCATGATAAACCAAAATGAGGAGGTGCCTCTTCTCATACAAGGACAATCAGTACTTTGAAGTATCTATCTTTTAAAAAGCAAGTCAGTTGGTACAAATAAAGAGAGGAGTAATGGCTTTAAATTCAGAGTATAGAACCTCAACTGTAAAAACTGCCAATGATAAGAACTTTTGTCCAAACCCAGACATCAACACTATCATACAAAACTTGATACTGCTAAGTGAAGTAAAAACAGCTACAATTTGGGAGGAAACCCAAAGTGGTTTAACTCTCATAATGATCATCTTCATCTGAATTCCCCACAGATAGATTGGAGAGACTTGACCACGCATGTCTGGTGGGTGGGCATTTAGCAAATTTATCTGAGTCCCAAATCCTTTCAGAAGGGGCTATTCTTCTGCACAACACGCTTTGGTAAATGCTCATCCACATCATAGAAAAATGATCAAGAGTGAATCAAATGCAATGCAGCCTCCTCAGCTGAGAAAAGGATTCTTTGAAAACGAATCTACCATCCCTGAAGGGCGACACACCCTGGGATGATGGAAGAGGGAGGCACACATGAAGCCAACCAACCCAAAACCTAAGGACACTGAGCTGGCCCAGCCCACAGACAAGTACTCATCAACCCCCCTCCATGTCTCAAGCGGGCATGTGTGATTAGTAAAACGCCCAAAAGACAGAAAACACAGCAGAGGACTAGAAGATCAAGACAAGCTTCAACATGAAACATTCATCTGGAAACGACTTAACAGTCACATACCCAAATAATCCCAAATATTTCTATAAATGGTCAAAGGCCAAAATGTGTGTGCATGTGAACTGACCCCTTATAAATGTGTCCCACACCACATTATACAACAGTCGCAGACCAAAACAATCACGATCACTTTTTAGCACAAAGAAACTAGCCCCAGATTTCATAGGAATTATTAAAAGCCATCCACAAGAGGCTGGTTTTTCATATGTGAGAATCTTTTTCTGTTTTAGTTTCTCTACTCCTTCCTACAGGCCTACAACAATTTCTTTTTTAAAAAAGTAATACATTATTACCCAAGCACTTGGAAAAATAAATTTAAACAAAATGTGACATATTTACATGATTTTGTAAGTGCAAACGTGTCACAAATTCACAAAGTCTTGCTTGACTTAGCCTTACTATACCTGGTGCTCTTCCTCTAAAATGTAAAAGGTCTACTCTGTATTCCTGATCAAGCAACATTTGTCTTTTAAGACAACTGAAACCTACTTGTTTATTTCTGTGATTACAAAGGACACAAAAAACACAGCTGGTCAACCTGTCCTTTCCCGCTCCTTTGCTGTATGTCTCTTTCCTAACAAATATTTCTGACTTTACTTCTTTTTACTCAGTTTTGACTGCAAAAGAGTGAATGACATGCAAAACCCAGCTTCCTATCACGTCCCTGGCTCTCCTTAGAGGTTTCTGCCTCACCGGGATGCCCGGGACCCAGCACTGGTGCGCTGCAGCCACAAGGCGGCAGCACTCGACAGCTCAGGAGGCTCGGCCCCTGCCGGACACTGAGGAAGGCGGACTGAGCCCCCACTCTGGACCCTCTACACTGAGCCCTGGGGGCGGAGCCGTGAAGAAAGCAGAAGCAAATCCCTGCCCCACGGAGAGTCACAAGCTCCCACAGGGCCACAGACTTTACAGCTTAGAGACTCAGCCCAAGCCCATTTGTTTTATAAATGAGATCTAGGCTGGTGGGAAGACCTTCCCTCCAATATCCGCCGGTCTGTACAGCAGAGCTGCTGCTGGGGTCTCTGTCTTCCTCCTAAATCCCAGCCCAGCACACCCTCTTTCCTCCGCAGCATCTCCCCAAAAGCCCCAGTGTCTGTGCCCCTCCTCCCACCCTAGCACCCTCTCACCCACATGACCCCCCTAATAATCCCTGGCAGCATGGGGCATAATCACCCCAAGACAAGGCCCAGAAAATAGGAAGGAGTGTGCTGTTTACAATGCAGCTGTCAACGTTGTCTAAGAAACGAAAAACAACGAAACAGCCCATTTTACAATGCTGCAGAGTTTGGTACAAAAGAAATTTGCAAATGGGACCTACACAGTGTGTGGTGGCTACCTCAGTGCCTGCCTCTAGTTCAACAGCATTCACCTTCGGTGCTTTTTTCTAATGGGATGTTCATAGAGCTTTCTGTCAATGCTTAAAGCGTATTAGAGTTGGGCGTGGTGGCTCATGCCTGTAATCCCAGCACTTTGGGAAGTCAAGGCGGGCGGATCACTTGAGGCCAGAAATTCAAGACTAGCCTGGCCAACATGGCAGAAACCTCGTTTCTACTAAAAATACAAAAATTAGCCAGTTGTGGTGGAGCATGCCTGTAATCCCAGGTACTTGGGTGGTTGAGGCAAGAGAATTGCCTGAACCTGGGAGGTGGAGGTTGCAGTGAGCCAAGATCACACTACTGCACTCCAGTCTGGGCAACAGAGCGAGACACTGTCTCCAGAATGAATGAATGAATGAATGAATGAATGAAGTGTATTAGGGTGGGAATGGCAGCAGGTAAGGAGAAACTGTCAGGTCAGGTGATGGACATTATGTGAGTTTCCATGTGCACAAGATGCAATGGTGTTCTATATATTTGGGAACACATTGTTTTGTTGCTAGAGATGGCAGAAATTACATCAGAATTAGGCACACATGAAACAGGGAGGGTGATACTTAGAGCCAAGGGCATGTGGAGAAAGAAAGAGTCTGGAGTCTAGAGAGTGTTGACATTGGTACCACAGGAGAAGGCAGAGGCAATGGGGCTGGGCGGGAGTGCTGCTCAACCACCTGTTGTCTCTTGGCTCCAGCAAACTACACTATAACTCAGCCACAAAGGTCAGCCACAAAGAGCACCAGAGAGGAAAGGATCTGCTCACCACCAGTACTGCCCACCTGCTTTATGCAGCCTGAGCAGTCCCTGCGCCCTCGGAACAGCCCCTGGCCCTCTGGTCCCAAATCTTGCTCGCAGTCGGGTCCCTGGGCTTCTCTCCTGGCAGGCATCATCTCTGGCCCCAGCGTGTAACTTCCTGCCATAGCTGATCTCAGGGTGGTGCCCTCCTCCACTGCTGCCTTCCCTCTGTGTTGGTTCTTTCATCACCTATGTAATGAATTCCCTGCACAATATTCCTTCCCCCATGCTATGTGTTCTGTTTTCCAGTCTAACGCAGACTGAGACAAGCAGATTCACAGAGGACCATGGACTCAGGTGAGCATAACCACAGAACTAGCCCAATAACATAGTAAACTGCTTCTCAGTTGCCATGGATCCCAGGTTGCAAGGTTCATCATCTGAGCATTCCCAGATGAAGCGAATATGCAACCATGGGCAGAATCGGTGTGCTAGGGCCAAGGAAGGAGGAGCGAGTTCACAGGCGGATGCCTCATGGCATGATCCAGGATCTGATCAGATCCAGTGTTGACATCACTTCACTGCAAGATCCAAGCAGACCATGCCTCGTTACCCTCCGCCTATAAAACCTGCCCCATCCCTCAGCTAGGGGAAACAAATTTGAGCATTGCCTCCTGTCCCCTTGCCAGGCGACTTACAATACAGCCTTTCTTTTCCTGAAAACCCAGAGCCATAGTAGTGGCTTCTATGAGCGCTGGGCAGGGAGCCCACCGCTTCCTTGGAAGCATGAGAAGGGCACTGGAGTTGTGGATAGCAGGAGACACACCAAGCCTTAGTACTTCTTGTGGGTGGTCCCTGCTGCTGTTCCTGTTTGCCTGAATATCACAAGTAAACCAAGTGTTGAAAAATCCCTGTGGCCTTGCCTGAACTACCTGTCTGCTTGCCACATGGTGAAACCCTTCAGCCAGGAATCCATGGAGCGTGCTCAGGTGACCTGCAGCTTGTCCTCTGCCTTAGGCTGCCATCAAAGCAGCTGGCACCACCCAGATGCTTGGAATAGGGGAGCCCCATCCCAACCCTGTGGCAAAATCCAAGTCATGGACTTTTTCAATATGTAATAAGATGACCTGAAAACAGTAAGGTGAAAATGTGCACTGATAACTCAAAGTCTCTGTCATAATTTACAACGTACTCAGCAGTTAACCCATTCCATGCTGCACCCGTTTGTCTAATCCTATAAAATCCAATATTGCCAATGTCTAAACTTAGTGACATTTAGGTTAGAATGAGGTAATGCTTTCAATGGGTTTTTTTGAAAATGAGATAAAATACAGCCGGGCGTGGTGGCTCGCGCCTATAATCCCAGCACTTTGGCAGGCTGAGGCAGGCGGATTGCCTGAGGTCAGGAGTTCGAGACCAGCCTGGCCAACATGGTGAAACCCCGTCTCTACTAAAAATACAAAAATTAGCCGGGTGTGATGGCAGACGCCTGTAATCCCAGCTACTTGGGAGACTGAGGCAGGAGAATCGCTTGAACCTGGGAGGCAGAGGTTGCAGTGAGCCAAGGTCACGCCACTGTACTCCAGCCTGGGCAACAGAGCGAGACTCCGTCTCAACAAAAAGAAAGAAAATGAGATAAAATACAAATTGTCAAATCCCTAAGTCTGATTTCATACCTCCTTTCTATTTATTGCAAAACTTACTCCTAATTTTGAGAATCTTTGTAACATACTTTCAGTAAATAAGCAAGCCATATTTTTATACCATGTGTAACATCTCAAAATTCTCTATTAAACCAATGTCACTCATTATGTATTAGCAGTCATGATCTTGCAATTAAGGATATGTTACCTTATCCCAAAAAGCAGTAAAATCTTGCACATGCACCATGTTTTTACCATCTGATGGCAGCTGACGGTTGCGCTGTGATATCTCATCAAGTAGCAAAAAGTTCTAAAGAAAATAAAAACACAGACTGTTTAAATTATAGAAACAAAAGCACAAAAAAAGTCATCGCTTCCATGGAATTTGCAACACAAAACTTTATACAGCCTACAGATCATTTTACCAACTGTATTTAAAGTATCGGTTCACATCAGCATATGCTATTTATTTAATAAACATATAAAGAGTTTGTGGCCGTGAACTATCTTTGTAATTTTAGGAACTATCTGTGTCTTTTTTTTTTTTTTGAAAAGTATACTGGTTCCTAAATAAACAGAAAATACTGCTTTGAGGTTGAGCATATTTAGAGATTGCACATTTCCACTGCTGGACTTTTGTGTTACTAATGGTGAACATGGGAGTTGCTTGGAAGTGATCTGATGAATATTTCATGAATCCTCATCATGTGCCAAGCGCCGTGCTAGATTCTGGCAACACAAAAGTCGAGGCCATTCCCAGCTTTCAGGAAGTGAGTTAGCCCAGAAGGGTAGGCAGGAAACACAGGGCAGAGCCTGTGAAAGCAGCCCTCACTCGGACTGGTCACTGAGATTCAACTGGCCTTTCTCCTCCCTCGTGCGTGTCAAATTGACACATAACTTATTCACTGTCACTTAAGTCACTGTTCTAAAAACTAAACCTAAAAATCAAAAGGCCCTCATTACATTTCTATCTCTTAAAACATATATATATATATTTTTTGAGTCGGAGTCTCACTCTGTCTTCCAGGCTGGAGTGCAGTAGCACAATCTCGGCTTACTGTAATCTCTGCCTCCTGGGTTCAAGTGATTCTCCTGCCTCAACCTCCCCAGTAACTGGGACTACAGGCACCTGCCACCATGCCCAGCTAATTTTTGTATTTTTAGTAGAGATGGGGTTTCACCATGTTGGTCAGGCTGGTCTCAAACTCCTGCCTCTAACAATCTGCCCACCTCAGCCTCCCAAAGTGCTGGGATTCCAGGTGAGGCACCATGCTCAGCCTACACTTATCTTTTTTCCTTAGTCAATATCCCCTCCTCGACAGCAGCAATGGCCCAACCTTTCACTTCCTGCTGTTTTCCACACTAGTTAGCAACGATACAAGGCAACTTAACTAAATAAAACAAAGCCCTGCTAACCATAACAAACCTAACAAAATGATATATGGGAAAACTCCCTTTTGCTCCTCAAATGGTAGGTATAATTCAATGAGAGAAGCTACAGTGGCTTAGAAACGGAATAGACCACCTACCTCACCCCCACCCCATCCAAAATTTTGTAGATGTGGCAAAAGTGGTCAGCTCTCCTCAAAATCTGCTCTCAGTTTTCTGTACTTAACAAAACTCTCAATTTTTAGCCAATGCATAGCAGCCTGGAATAAGGACCACTCCTCCCAGCCCCCAACGCAGCTAGATGTAGCCATGTGACTTAAGTTCAGCCCAGTGGAAAGTGACAACGTCCAGGAAACTTCCTATACCCCAACGTCCAGGCCTTGGAAGCTGCCTGGACAGCTTCCCCTCCAAAATCCATGTGTTGAAACTTAGTGGCCAATGTGGTGGTAGTAAGAGGTATTTAGGCCATGAGGGCTCCTCCCACATGAATGGCGTTAAGGACCCTGTAAAGGAGGCTTCAGGCAGTAGGCTGCCCTCCAGCCCTTCTGCCTTCTGCCCTGTAAGGACATAGCATTCCTCCCATCTGGAATATGCAGCATCAAGGCACCATCTTTTAAGCAGAGAGCAGGTCACCAGAAAACTGAACCTGTCAGTGCCTTGATCTTGGACTTCCCACCCTTCAGAGCTGTGGGAATTTCTGTTTTTTATAAATTACCCAATGTGTAATTTATGTGTATCCATCACAGACTAAGACACCCCCTAAAAAGATAAAGTCATAATCTCAGTACTTCAAAGGTGACTTTATTTGGAAACAGAACTGTTGCAGATGTAATTAATTAAAATGCAGTTATATTGGAATAGGGAGGGCCCTAAACCTAACATGATCAGTATCTCTCTAAGAAAAGAAGAGAGAGACTCAATTTCCATTGTTTTCAGCCACTGTGTTTGTGGTGCTTTGTTCCAGCAGCCCTGGTAAACTCACATGGAAACTAATAGGATTTTGCATGAGAAAATAAACCACTCTGTGTAAATGGCTGTTGTATGGATGTTTTGCAAACCACTGGCAACTCTGAAGCAACTGAAATGAGCATGGAACATGTTTTAGACAGAGAAAAAGCACTTAAATAAGTCATCCACTACGTAGGAAATTGTCAACATCCTTTGAGTCCTTAAAATTTTTTGTCACTTCACAGGGCTACACATTTGACTGCAATGTTATACTTCAAAAGAACAAAAACTGAAAATGAAAACTTTCTTCTATGCAGAAAAAGAAAAATACATTCCTTTCTTCTACATAGGAAAAGGAAAAAAGTCAGTGTTTCCCTCAAAGACCCAAGATGCCGTCTGTTCATCTGCTCCCTCACTATCCACCCACCAGCCGTACTGAGAGCCTACGAAGGATTGGACACTGCTAGTTCTCCCCACAGAAGCCCGTGTCTGGCACAGCAGAGAGGGCACAGACAAATGCTGCCTGAAGATTCTGCTGCAGGCTTTACCACAGCATCTCTGCTTCCTTCCTCCACACCTATTCCACCTATTCCATGGTTAACCAGATATGGATCTGGGCCTAATATGCCACAAGTCACCATACCTCAAGAAATGATCCAACTAGGCCAGGTGTGGTGGCTCGCGCCTATAATCCCAGCACTTTGGGAGGCCGAGGTGGGCGGATCACTTGAGGTCAGGAATTCGAGACCAGTCTGGTCAACATGGCAAACCCCCGTCTCTACTAAAAATCCAAAACTTAACTGGGCTTGATGGCACATGTCTGTAGTCCTAGCTACATGGGAGGCTGAAGTATGAGAATCGCTTGAACCCAGGAGGCGGAAGTTGCAGTGAGCTGAGATTGCACTACTGCACTTCAGCCTGGGCAACAGAGCAAGACCCTATCGCAAAACAAAACAAAACAAAAAGAAATGACCCAGTTTCACAGGTTTACTGACTGCTGATCATGTGCGATACTGATACAACTTTTTCACTAGTCCCTTCTCCAGCAGCCCCAACACAATCAAACCAACCCCAAACACCACTCTCTAAAGATCTTCTTAAAACACCTCTGATAATTGACACAATGCTTTAAACTCTTCCACGACCCAGCAGCATGACATTCACACTCCCAAAGTAGCCTCTGCCCTGATGCCCTGAGTATTCATCCCACCCCATCCTTCAGGGCCCATCTCAAAGACTAATCCTGCTGGGAACCAGCTCAAGGCAGCAGCAGCTGGTACTGAAACTGAGTTACACACAGGGCAGAGATGTATCCCCCCACCCTGCACTTAAAGACACACTCATCTGCATGAACACTACCCTGCACCTGGGATCAGCTCCTCACAGATACATGCTACAGTTATAAACAGACTGTAGGATTGGCTTAAATTATTCAAACCATCAGCTAATGTCAGTTAGCACCACAACAAGCAAGAGGTTATATATCTTATTAATGTTGTCTAGACAGAATAAAATTCTGATTTTAGCTGAAGTGTGTGAGCAAGACATCAAATATATTATTCCCTATGTGCATGTTAGAACAGAAGTTCCCCACCTTCAAAACCAAAAACTATGCACACAGTACCTCTATGGAGCACTGGTCAATAAATGGATCTGAGTGGAGAAAGACATGATAATTGTTCAGTGGTTAAATGAGACTCCATTCAACACATGAACGGCTTGCAAAGATGCTGGAAGGGCTGGCTGGACTTTTGTCACTCAGGAGGATGAAAAAGCTGAAATGACATTGCCAAAACAGCAATGAGTTGCATCCCCGTAACAGATCACTAGGGGA
Source organism: Cheracebus regulus (assembly GCA_963574635.1). Taxonomy (NCBI): domain Eukaryota; kingdom Metazoa; phylum Chordata; class Mammalia; order Primates; family Pitheciidae; genus Cheracebus; species Cheracebus regulus. The sequence goes on from CAUYQU010007429.1 coordinate 30,764, forward strand.
AGTATCTGATGGCAGAACTCAGTCAAAAAGATCAAATTCAGGGTGGACGGTTGGCAAAAACTGAAGCTGCTTTGTGAACAATATAATCTCAGAGACATGTTTTACTGGATGTGGAAGTCATTGAAGACTTCCAGTGCTTTGCCATTAAGATAAGATCTCTTAAAATCCTATTGGACTTGCTCTATGCCAAGATCATCAGTCCTTTCCTTAATAAAACAAAAACAGACGGAGCTTCTTGGACCTAAAAGCTTCACAATAAATGTTTCATTTTCTGTACTTGGAAAAAAGGAAACTGAAAAGTATGAGTAAGAAAGAAGATGGATTAAAGACGTAAATGTAAGACCTAAAACCATAAAAACCCTAGAAGAAAACCTAGGCAGTATCATTCAGGACACAGGCATGGGCAAAGACTTCATGACTAAAACACCAAAAGCAATGGTAACAAAAGCCAAAACTGACAAATGGGATCTAATTAAACTAAAGAGCTTCTGCACAGGAAAAGGAAACTATCATCAGCGTGAACAGGGAATCTACAGAATGGGAGAAAATTTTTGCAATCTATCCATCTAACCAAGGACTAATATCCAGAATCTAAAAGGAACTTAAATGAATTTACAAGAAAAAAAACAACCCCATCAAAAAACAGGAAAAGAATATGAATAGACACTTCTCAAAAGAAGACATTTATGCAGCCAACAAACATGAAAAAAAGCTCATCATCACTGATCATTAGAGAAATGCAAATCAAAACCACAATGAGATACCATCTCACACCAGTTAGAATGGTGATCATTAAAAAGTCAGGAAACAACAGATGCTGGAGAGGATGTGGAGAAATAGGAACACTTTTACACTGTTGGTGGGAGTGTAAATTAGTTCAACC